>JAPSES010023128.1:0-13264 GCA_029822895.1 Maxillicosta whitleyi
ACCCCAGCACGCTTCTGACACACCCCTTATACAATCTCCCCTTCTGCTTCAACCCCAGCTTTCTTCCACACAACAAACCTCATAATTCCCTTTATAGGTCAACACTGTCATAATGGTTAAGAATGACTGTTACATCTATATTGGTTTCTGTCAAATCGCTCTTAGATGAGAAATCAGAGACAAACACGTATATTGAGCTCAATGTAAGGTTTCTAATGCATAACTAAGAATATGCCTGATATTTGATGGCCTTTCTTATTCTTCAGCTCCCCGTATGTGAGTGGACCTGGATTCTCCAGCAGACTTTGTAAGAGAGCCCTCTACAGTTATTTCTGCAAAGTTGCGCGGTTGGGTGGCCACAGGTATCTGCTGGATCTTTCCACTTACCACATTGTCAAGGTGCGTTTCAGCTGTGAAGGATTACATGAAGGGTTCTGCTTAAGTGTTGTAGTGTTGAAGTGAGGTGTTTTCACAAGGGGAGGAAAGGCTTGTTGTAAAAGGTTTGATGTGTTTTTCAGGTGGAAGCATGTGTGTATCAGACAGTCAAAGATCTGGTCAACAAAGAGTTTCTGAGCAACGACGCAGGAGCCTGGAAATCTAAAAAGCTGGTGGACAGCTTCAATGTCTGAACAACCTCAGGATCAGGCTATATAAAGCTTGAGTCAAGTTTAAGAGTTTATTTACTGTTACTTTCGCACTTCACTAATTAGCCTAAACAGTAAATGTTATTTGGTTTTATGTAAAATATTGGTGTTCTCAGTTTGTGTAGGTGTTAGAGAAAAATAAATGCGACCCTACTGCTTTGCACTGCAGTGAAATAGTCATCCTGAATGAGTGGTGGGTGGAAACACATTGCTTAGGGAACATCTGCACTGTCAAGTAGAAATGAACAACATTATCACCTAATCTGCAGCCAAAAGCTCATGTTGATTACAGAGCACAGTGTTGACTTAATGTGCTGGTATGAAGAGGGCAGAAATAAAACGTGGTGGGATCAGGTGAGATCAGGGTTAGTGTCAGTCATTCTCAGACCTCTGTTGTATTTGTTTTTATTTGTTTATTTATTTCCTTCCAGAAAGAGAGGGACTGTTAAAAGTTTTGTTATATTAATCCTCTGAAAAGCTCCACTGGGTTCTGTCGCCCCCTTGTGACTATCAAAATAAATATGTCCAATGATATTTCAGTATCACTTAATCTAATTTCAGTCAGCATTTGGGGTAAACCCAGGTCCTTTCTCATTTTGAAAAGAGCTGTTAAATTTGTAATTTTAACCTCAGTGGTTAAGTTATGGTATATTTGATTAACATTATTAAAAAGATACTTGTGCAGTACACAAATTGTAATATTTGGGTTTCGGTTTTATGGGTTATTTAATAGTTCTGCTACAGTACAGACAAAAAGTAGCTGCTTTTTGAAACTAGCAAATTAACTGTGCAGTCTTTTTTAATGTTTGTACAAATGAAAGGGTGGTTATCCACCCACTTTTATATTAAGAAGAAACACATGAAAGGGGAAAAAAAATCTACATGTATCCTGTAGAGAAGGCTATGAAACACCCTGGATCATTACAGTTATTAAAATAGATGATAAATCTGTGTTCAATGTAATGTTGTAATCAACAACGTGTGAAATACTCAATGGTTTAACCTGAAGTACCTCTTTCCTGGCAGAAATAATGGGGGAAGGATCACAAAGAAGGTTGCATCATCTTAATTCCCAAAATGTTTTTTTTTTTTTTTTTAAACAAACTGTGGTACCATGGTTCATTGTCACCATAGCTCCACTCACCAGTTGCTTGGCAACCAACTCCTCCTTGGAACTGATGCAACTACTCATGTCTTCATAATTACAGGCTCTTTTACACATTAAGCCAAAAAGAACAAATAAAATCACATGATAAAATTATCACGTGAAACTAGAACAGTGATTTGGCTAATTACAAAGAGATGGTTTTATCTGCCTTGTACTAGGTTTTTTTTTTTATACTATGATACATATAACAATACATTCCTAATTACTTTATACTCAACAGTGCTTTGTTTTTTTCTGTGGATCTGCATTGTTAAGTCCTGTATGTTTTAACCAGTTCCATGTTGGCCAACCAGGTGATTTCTCCATCCAGGTGTCGAGTTCACAGCTCCGGGAGCAGAGGGGCTGATTTGTGCTCGAGGTAAAACCAAACCATTCACAAAAAGGCCTGAAAGGTGATAAAATGTGTAATGATAAAGAGAATATGCAGAAAACTAGATAGTTGTTCATATGTTGGTTGGAGACATTAAGCCTGGACATTGAGATGGTAATAAATGAAGTTGTCAGATAGTGATGGAAACATTAAATATATATATTCTTGGTGTTGTGGAATAATGAAACAGGCTTTGTGTAATCGTTTGAAGTCAGCGTTGTCTCATTAATGTATGCAGTGACCTTCACTGTGACTCTGGCAACTGAGCAACTGTGATGTCTGACTAAACCTGTGATCAACATTTGGTATCAAGACTGGGGGGAGGAATTTCAACTTTTAATGACAATCTTTAGAGTTGGAATTGAATTTTTTTTTTTGTACAGCATTATGCTGATAGGGAGCTAAATGATAAACTATTGTGTGGAGAAGGGTGGAATTAAAAAAGTTACACTTCCTCCCACTGCTTTGACTATGCAAATGAAATCAATATGTTGTTTTCACATCCTCCATTTTTGACAACAGTGTCACAGATTTGCTTAAAAAAAAAAAAGACATTCCATAACAGCTTAAAAAAAATTATCTCAAAAAAACACCCTGTTCCATCATGCTGTTTTCAATGAATGCACGTATTTAATGTAAAAAAAAAAAAAAAAAAGCCAAACTTACTTTGCTGGGTCTCAGGAGGATATACATTTTCATATTTTCTTGAAATGTGTTTAATTTCTGAGCACTAATCTAGGATTTTTTTTAAATTATTATTACATAGGTGAAATGAACTCAACTGAAGTTTTAACCAGAAGAATACTAAGACTTTCAGAGAAAAAACAAATCAATGTTTTTGCAAATGAAGTGTGCTTCCCTGTTGTTGCTCTCATGGCTTGTAATTGGAATTTTTTTGGATATGTTGGATTTATTCAGAAATGTTTTGCTCATCTTTATGAATTCAGATGTACAGTGAGTTGGAGTGAGTTGTCTTTTTCGTACCCAGGCCTGGTCTTTTGCAGGACGAGTCTCTCTGGCTGGAGTCGGAGGATGCAGACGTGCTCGCTGTGGAACTGGACTTGACTGAGCAGACCGACGGTACGGATGCTCTTGGAGGATTTGGTTTGGATTTGGCCACAACTCCAACTGATGCCGAGTTGCTTGCCTCTGGATGAAATAAGACCGGTAATGTTAAAGTCAATGCACATTAAAAGCTTCTACTAACTGTTGCCGAGACCCCACATCTTTACACATGTAGAAGTCTTACCAGAATACTCCTCAAGTCGAAAACGTCCAAAGCAGAGGTGAATCCTCCACTGTTTTCTGACATTCTCCTTCATCAGACAGTGGAAGAGGAAGATGAAAAGTCCTGAAATATTGAATAAAAATGATGGATTGTGTAATACAAAGTCCAAAGAAAACAGAACAAGATGAAGTATTCTTGTTAGTTTGCACTTGAGCAAGGCATCACATTTTTATTACTTAAAAAAAAAGTGGGAAACTGGTTGCATCATTCCCAGATAAAAAAAAAAAAAAAGTGCACAACAAAGGGCAGCTAAGAAAAAAGGCAGTTGTGAAATTGTTGCATCAGGCACCTCTGTTTGATTTATTCCTTTTTATGTGTGAGTTCTGTTAGTTTCTTCTGAACTGAATGTGAAGTAGGATGTTGAGGAAAAACTATGTGCATAGAAAACCCCAATGTAAATATATGAATGTACTGCATATTTAATATCCAACAGTCTTGTTTATAGTCATTGTCTCAGGGTAAAACACCTTGCAGGGAGTTGAGTCCAGAGAAGAGAAAAAGCATGGCAATTCTGGCCGGGCCCCATGTGAAGAAGCCCACGGTCCAAGTGAGTCCAAGTAACAGCGTCAGACTGGCAACTCCCTTCAGGTCTTTCATCAGACCACCGTGGGTCCCAGCCGGGCTGTTGACATGCATGCGCCGAATCTGGATGAGAACCACCACGAAAACCTGCAAGGAGATTAAAGTTTAAGGTAGGTGAAAAATATACTATTAACTCCTACAAACTAACACTGAAGAATTTAGTTTAAGACTGGGTACATAGGTAAGATCACCGCAGTTTAAAATGTGTTGTATATAGAAGAGGTTATAGAATGTTTCTTTAGATTCCAGCTTTAAGAATATAAAAGATTTACCGCACTATTGAAGAGAAAAACCAGTACAGCGTAGGCCACCACTGACACATAAAATGCCACATCATCCTGGAGCCAACAGCTGATTGACATGAAAAGGGAAAAAGAGACACTGAGATCAAGATGGAGTCTCAGTCTTAGGGTTCCCACACATCCTGGAAAATCTGGAAAATTACTGACCAATTTTCCAGTCATGGAAAATACGGAAAAGGGACAAATGTCCTTGAATTAATTAAGTTATCCTGGAAAATGATTAATCTTCTCCTTGCCTTGTGACCTTGTGCCTAAACCAGTGAATTCCAGCCTTTTTTTTGGCTCATGACCCCATTTTAAACATCACAAATTTGTGGCGACCCCAGACATTCAAAACGGATAATTTTTTTTGCTTAAATGAAATAGTTTTTGATCATGTAATAGTTTGCCATACTATTTTGCAAATAACCATCAATTTTAGACTACATTTAGGTTCTATAATGTATATAATGCACCTTTTTAGTGTCTGCTTCTCAGTTTGTTTTGGTGATGTCTCAGCGGGGCCAAGCAGGTGAAGAAATCTGTCCACTTTCTGTTCTGTTCAGTTTTCTGACTGACTGTCTGGGCAGGCTGAGGTGTAGTAACACACACAATCTAAATACGTCCTCTCAGATATTATATCCTGCATTTATTTGAACTCGATTTGTATCAGGAAAATTATGTGACGTTTTTAATTATAATGAAATATATACTGAGTCATAAAAAAAAAAAAAAGTATCAATTACTAGAAATTTCAGGTGACCCCATTTGAATTCCAAGCAACCCCAAGGTTGAAAAACACTCACCTAAACTGAGATGAAACAAAGGAAATAGTTTTTCAGGGATTTTATTTAAAACATACAAATATTTTTAGAGGAAGTGCAGTAGAGAAAGTAAGAGAGAAGAGAAAGTTGAGTTGGGAGTTGTCCAGTTGAACATTGTAACTCCAGTTTGTCAGGCTATGAAGTGCTACTCTGTAATCTGTGGGTGTGTTTGCAATATTGTAAGATACATTCATCATTATTTTCATTGATAAATTATAGCAATAGATTGCACACCAAATGTCTGAGTAATAAACATGGAAACAATCTAGATAAATGCAAGTTACACCTGTAGAAAAAGAACACTTACAAAGAATGAGGGGGATTATATTAGTGTATGATGTGATAACTGGTCTCTGTAGTGGTTGAAAATGTCCTGGAAAATTATTTCAGGGAAAGAGTGGAAATCCTGAGTCTGCTCAACACAATTTGATAAAGGAAACATCAGTGTCCTTAAGTTGCTTTGATTGTTCCATATTTAGTAGCTTGATTCTACTACACTTATTATTAACAATCAAACTAGCTCTAGTTAAACGTTGCATTCTGTCTTTTCCATTTTTTCTCTATCAGAAGAGGTATAAGTTTCCACATTTTTTTAAAATGTATATTTATTCATAATAATGATGAGGAGAATTGAGTAAGAAAACTCTCCTTTAGTGTGGGTCTTTCAGCCCATCAAAGGAGGGGTGTGGAGTACTAGTAATCCACTTTATTACTGATGGAAAATCTGCTCACTAAAAGCTGTTTTATCTTCAGTTTCTTGAAGATGAAAAGGAAAATGAAGTCCTTTTTTAAACAGAAAAATAGGACCACAGGCTCTGTATCTCATCAGCGTGTTCCATCAAGAATCAGTAAGTTGAATTTGTCAGGTTCTATCACTGCATTGAGTCCTGTGATCTTGATGCAGGAGCTCAATCTTCCAATAGAAGAGGATGGTACTTGGGAGGATAACTCAACTAATTCAATGAAAGTTCATATATGACTTCCTATCAGTGCTCAATAGTAACTATATTGATATCGCTAATCATTCCCATGGTATAACCCTTCCTAACCCTTCCTACAGGATCTTAAGAAGTCTTAAAAGACTTGAATTTTTGTTTTGTGAAAAGGACCACAGCTGCCCCCCGTTCCCATGTAGTTTACATCCTGACTCAAACTCTGAATGTGATGAAAATGTTTCTTTATCAGTGCCTTAACAGTAAATAAGGCATCATTGTGTGAAATACAGTTAGTCTTATTTGAATTATTGAAATATAAAACTGAAAAAGACACTAAAACTCACAAGTTGTCAGAGTTGTCCAGTGGCTCCACACTGGGCTGAGTGTCTGTGTACAAATGGCTGCCGTAGGCCTCTCTGTTCACAATGAGCACCAGGACACAGATGACCAGAGGAATCCCTACAGGGACAGTTTAACATGCACAGTAACAATGACTAACAAGCCTGATCAAGATTTATAGTGAAGTAGTTCTCAATCTTTGGCTGTGGGGCCTCCAGGCTCCTCTCAACCACAACAACATTGTAACAGTGGTGCAATTATATTTTTTATTGAAAGAAACAACAATATCCTAACAATACTTTTTGCTTTCCTTTGAATAATTTGTAGTACAAATTAAAAGTATCTTAGATTTTTGCTTGAACAATACAAATGAACTCAACAAGACTGCCCCCTGAGATCATATTTTCCAAAAAGAAATAGGAAGTGTGTAATAATCTCACAACTATTACAATAAAGCAATTTTTTTTAGAACACCAAACACATTTTGGGAACAAAGATGAACATTTTATCAATATCAGTGGCTGCAATGAGCCACATACTACATGTTCTAACCTTAAAAAAAAAAAACACCACAGAGTGATCCCATGCCCCCCTGGCAAGCCTCAACTTCCCCTGGGGGGCCACCCCACAGTTTGAGAAACACTGGTGTAATGCATATCTTTGTCTTATTAGAAGTATTTTAATGTGGCTCTGTTTAGTCTGTCAGTCCACCTCATGACTCACCCCATCCCAGAGCGCAGAACTTGAGGATATAAGATGGCACGTAGACATTAAAGACTTTGACGAGGGCAAAGTACATGTTCACAGCCTCTAATCCCATCCAGGTGAACGATGCCAGGAGGAAGTAATGGAGTGTGGATGCGACAGCGACACAGAGGCCATACAAGCCCCAGGAGGAGAGCCAAGAGTTGACCAGGAACATCAGGTTCAGACCCAGCAGGGCCAGGGACAGGTTGATGAGGATCTGAGACGGGTAGTCTCGACGTAGTTTCCTGAGACACAAGGGACGAAGGCAAATGGTAAGATGAAAGGTTTTTAACTCTTTTAACGTATTAAACGCATAAAGACCTAGTGTTATTGTTGTAGCAGTTCCCAAATCTATTTTTCTCAGTTTAATCTTTGTTAAGTGATTTATCATCATTTATTATTATATTATCTGCCTCTGTATAAATTATCTCTGTATTTTGCACTTTTTTTGTGAAAATCAGAATTTTTTCATATATTTTTTATATTATTATTTTTATTATTATTATTATTATTTATATCAATAACTGAATGTAAAAACAAGCAACTCCATCCGCTGTAAGAAGAACTTCCTTTCAGCTTCTCCCTTCAGGGGTCGTCACAGCGAATTGCATTCGCATGTTGATTTAGCACAGGTTTTTCCGTCAGATACCCTTCCTGACACTTTTAACTTTTGGTTCTTTTATGTGTGTGTGTGTGTGTGTGTGTGTGTGTGTATCCATGAAAAAATGTTGCATGAAGTTAATTCTTCTGATGGATTTATTTGATAATATATCAGCTCTCAGAGTTCCTCTTGATTTTTGGCAGATTTTTTGCTTTAATTAAAAAAAAAAAAAAAAAAACGACAACAATGGAACAAGTGAAAATTATCTTAGTAAGATTTCTTGAAATAAGATTTTCAAGATCTATTGTCTAAAAATGAGTTCTTATATCTCTTACAAGTTACTCTTTAGGTGATTATGTTTTATTTCAGTGTGATGAGATATTTTGACTAGAAATGAGAAAAATACACTTTGTAAGATTTTGATTTTTGCAGTGCATTGTGTTTAGAATGAGCCGTTCATATCTACAGAAGGAGCAGGTCCCCTCCATATTCTTGTGCCAATTTCTACTAAAAAAAAAAAAAAATGTTTAGGAAAAAAATAACCCAATTTTTGTCTGTTTCTGAAAGCCCTGGCTCAGTCAAGTATCAACAAACCTGGCAAGTAGTTCTTGTAAACAAGCATGTTGGCTTATGTTCTCTCCCCAAAAATGGTAAATATACTAAATAATGAACCTAGCATAGAAAAGAAATCAGCACAAACACATGGAGAACATGAAAACTCAATACAGCACAGACCAGACATCAAACCTGGGAGGTGAAAGCATAGAACACAGAGCCAAGGAGCAGTCTGGGTAAACCTGAGGCTGGAATCTCCAAACCAATGCTTAGAGTCATTATTTTTAACCCAGCATTGGGTCACACCAACCCAACCTGTGTTTCAACAAGTGAAAACCAACACTTTGGCTGTTAAAAAATGCTATGTGTATTCACATCACATCTTTAAGAAAGATTGTGGTGGGCAAAGGTTAAGGTCACCTTATCTGTCCATTCTGATGAATGTAGTATCCCAGCAGCGCCTCAAGCTTTCACTTGGACAGGATAAATGGATTAAATCTTTGTGTCCAAAAACAAAGGAAATGGCTGGTAATTAAATTAACCAAAGTTTGCTAAATGAAACTTTCCATCACTACATGTATGTTGTTTGTAATTGAGAGATGTAAAGGCATATGTATTAGATCAGGACTGTCAAACATGGTCAACAAGCCAAAGCCAGTGCACCAAAGGGTCCAATCTGGCCCCTTGGATGAATTTGTGGAATGCAAAAATTACACTGGATGTATTACAATCAAGTATTTTAAAATCATTTCAACTCGGGTTCCACATGCAGAACAATGTGATGTTAACTGGGTCGGACCAGTAAAATATTATCATAAGAATCTGCACAGACAGAAACACAAACAGAAGCTGCACATGCAATATTTGACTCCACCACCTTTGGTTTTGATTCCAGGAGACATTCACTGGATTTAATTAAGCAGATACTTCAGATCCTTCCATGGGTCAGTACTAGCGATTATCCAGTATACACCAACACACGTGTGCACGATCCAAGTGCACCGGTAGAGAAGCTGCAAGTGAATGAAAGTTTGGAACGATATTGCGGTGCATCAGCTATTGAATGGTTGAATCGGTAAAATTCGATCCATTCAATAGAATATATTTTTAATTGCATTTAAAAGTGTCTCTTTATTTGAGTAAAGTTTTTCTTTTCTCTAGACCCCTCATTAACATGTGTTGTGTATTCACAGATGTATAAACTGCACACTAACAGTATGAGCTCTGTGGATGCACTGTGGCATGTGCACCGTGGAGGAATATTGTGCCGTCTGTATCTGAATCTGACAGACACTGAAGGGAGATTAGACGACACGTGGTTTCTGAACGAATATCGAATACCACTGTACATACCAGAGATACTTCCTTAGACAGACACATTCATATCTAACATTATATCCTAGAATACCTTGGGTAGGTGTCCCTTAAAGTGGCACAACCTTTTTCTGTATTACCTATATTACAAATACATTACATTACAAATTGACTCAGTGAGAGAGTGAGAAGTTTAGTGTTAGAAAGATACAGAGAAACCACTTTGGAAACAAACTCTTAACTTTTGCAATTCTTTACTGTATGTGAGCCACGTGTTCTGAGATTGCAAAAAAAGCGTGAAAAGTAACTTTTTTATCCAATAATTATATTATCGAGCTCACTGAATTGCACAGCACTTTTTTTTTTTATTTAACTAGAATGAATGTTGAATCAGAATGTGCTTAATCACTCTGTATCGTGATTTGGATTTAAAACGTAATGGATCAAAGATGCTGCATCAAAATGCATATTGTATCGGCCTTACAACCAAGATTCCCAACACTAGTCAGTACTGCGGTGGTTAATGATGTTTCAGTTGTAAACGGTTATTTCAGTCTAACTGCAGTAAGTGTCCTCTCATGTTTCTAACGTCTAACACAATGGACAATGCCAGGACTGATCAGGATCAACAGGTTTGGGACAGAATGGTTCAGTGGCAATGAGACATGATTTTCACACATGGATTATCCGCCATAAAGTCCAGGCACTAATTTTGGATGTGATGAAGACTTGATGCAGATTCTCCACAATCAGTAATCAAAAATTAATCGACCTATGGAAAAAAAAAATTATTATGACCCTTATTGTGACATTACATAAATATTATGTGACAAAGGGAGTGCAGTCAAATATTGCATGTGACATTTTCTCTTTTTTAATTTTGGCTGGGCAGTGTATAAATAATGACAACTCCAAATTTTTGTCTGTTGTTTTAGTGTAAACAAGTTAAATGACATGAAAATGTCTACGTTTACAAACTCTTCTTACACAAAAAATGTGAATAACCTGAAATGTCTTAAGTGCATTTTTAACAACATTCTGACTCACTAAAGGTTTTGTGTATTTGTAGCTCCACTGTGGGCTTTAAGTTGTAATGCACATGCACATTGCACTTATTTTTCATGTAATTGAATTTTTTTAAAAAGTTCATAGATGTTTATAGATTTTCATCACACAATTTAACCTTTTCACTGTTATTATTTTACTGGTCTGGTCCACTTGAGGTCATATTGGGATGAATGTGGTCTCTGAAGTAAAAGGAGTTTGACACCCCTGCATTAGATGAGACCTTTCCTGTAATTTTTTTTATGTGTAGTAGCTCAGAGCAGCTATTTTATGGCAGGTAGCATTCATCTTTCAGGTACAAAAGTAGGACTTCTGTGATACTGAAACTCCACCATTATGCAGTGTACCTGTAACAGACAGTCAGTAAACACACTGTACAAAGAGGAACGCTCACTCGAAGGCTGTGTAAGTGAGAACAGTGACTCCCAAGAAGAGCGATGACACGCCACAGCCAACATAGGTGATAATGGTCAAGATATGCTTGTTAACCAGGTCCACCTCTGTCCTGGAGACGTCCTGGACAAACACACAAACACACACAGTGACTACAGCGCACGGCTTAGTTTATCTGATGGTGATCTTTTTTTTAATTGAAATGACAAAAACAATCTTCATGTATATTTTATGCGTCTGTTACAGCAGTAGAGTGGCAGTTTTTGTTGGGGGATCTGAGTGAAAGCATCAGGGCTGAGTAGGTTAAGAGAACGTTGGATAGAGTAGAGGTCAAGAGGAACAGAATTACATGATTTTACATCTGAAACACTGAAGGATACATCCCCAAATATGCACACAAGAAGCATGTATCTTCATACATGTACACAGTAACGGGGTCTTGTCTTGATGTTTGCATGGTTTGTTTAACATGTCTAAATTTGGTAATGAAAGGAAGGTCAGAGGAGGGGGGGGTAGAGCACACACATACAGAACATCCCTAAAAAAGTATAATAAGTCAGGAATTCTGTTATACAGGGGCTTCTTGATCTTACTGCTGTCCAAAATTGGACAGAGTATGTTTTCTTATACTTGAGTCGGACTTGGACATAGATTCTATTCTTAATCTTTAATATAGTTTACTATTAACCATGAATCATTGCTGTGAACGTTTCTGACTTGTTATTTAGCCAGAATATACCTTTATTTTGCTGAACTCATGTCCTAGTCTTCAATGAAAAGACATTAAGGAACCTGAATAGTTTACATTTTTACAATGTCAGCAGCAGAATTTATTCCACTGTTTTTGCCACTTTCCAATTGTTTGTCTTGAATATGTTTAACCTTATTTTTGCATGTAATATTATTTGTGCACTGACACGTCCCCACTCTGTGATGACTGACTGGAAGCTTTTGTTGTGCTTTGAGTGCCCTCTACTGGTAATTATCTTCCTTTTTTTTTTTTTTTTTGCAAAGACATAATTGCTGCTAGTGTGACTAAAAACAAACAACAGGAAACAGTAAAATTCAATCCATACCAAAAGAACTCCAAAGTGTGTAAGATGATCACACAGGCATGTTGTGTAGTCAGGGGTGCTGTTAAACATCGTGCAGCCATATCCGTCCCAGCCTCCGTGTCCATCTGGAATGTGACAGCAACATCACATTAGAGACCAGCTTGTCTTTGTTCTTCATGAGGTTAAAAATGTGTGACTGCAGCTGAACTGACCGTTTAGATTGAAATTCCAGTACACACACTGCACGTCCTTGTAAAGCTTCAACAGATAAATGCAGTAAACACACAAGAGGGAAAAGGAAGATTATTAAAGGAGTGATATTTTGCTTTTTTAAAGGAAAAATGCATTTTCAAACATTTCCTTGTGTCTACATAAACTGTAAATGTTCTGGTCTGAATTCTTCATTAATTCAACTCCACAGGTCCATCTAAGTAACGACACCAGAAAGGTCATTTTGAGCGCTGGCCCTTTAAATACAAATGACTTCAAGCTCCACCCCCTCAGGTTGTTGACTGTACTGCTCTGTCCGGTTCAGCAACTTGTGTTCATTAATACAACTAACAACTGAACATTTAAATAATCTGCTCAAAGTTTGAACATATTTTCAGTTTTTTCTACAACCGCTTCTGCTGACAAACAATTATGTCGTACTTTGAGAAATGTTTGTCAGAAGTCTTGGCCTTATATGCACAAATGTCATGAAATAACTAGTTATATACATAACAAATTAATAAGGACTTAAAGTGTGTTGTAGAAATCCACTAAATTTTTGCTTTAATGAATAGAAAAAATAGCTTTGCAGCACCTGGAGGGTTTGAAATCAAACTTTATGAACTATTAAAGTCCAAATACACAAATAAATGAACTAAAGACGAATAAAAGTGGGTTTAACTAAATATGACCCCTTGAAGATAAGATACTTTATTGTGGAGAAATTCAGTTACAGGTTCTCAGAGAACACTCAGTAGTGTTGCAAAAAAGATTGAAAGGTGCATGCGTGAGCCATTAAAAATATAGACCGTGTTTGTTAACAAACTCACAGGTAGCTCCCATGTGGGTATTAATAGTTCATTGTAAAAGTTTGTTTAGTATGATATTTAATT
>JAPSES010023139.1:0-13264 GCA_029822895.1 Maxillicosta whitleyi
CTTCCGGATTACCCCCAAAAGTTAATCATTTCTTCCTTGTGCCATTGCCAACAAATCCTGAAAATTTCATCAAAATCCGTCGTCCATAACTTCTTTGAGTTATGTTGCACACAGTCAAACAGACAGACAGACAAACAAACAAACAAACAAACGCCAGCAAAAACATAACCTCCTTGGCGGAGGTAATGATCCAAAAATGCAAAAAAGTCAAATAACAACCTGAGGCTACCATATAGCTGGGGGACACCTCATAAGAAACCCAGTGCGCTTAAGTGTATGTACATTTTTTATTCAATGTCTGCAGCATCGGTTTAGAAAGAAACAAAGCAGCAAAGGAAAAGTGAGATACAGTGTGTGGCTACGTGGGTGACCAGCTTCCTGAAATTGCTTCTTTACACCATTTCAGAGCATGCCGTGACCTACACTGATCACTATCTGCCAATCTGCCGTCAGTTTATTCAAAAACAGGCAGATAACAAATAGTCCAGATAAGTCCTAACTTCTAATAATATTTTCCACAGAGTGTCGACTGGGAATAATGATGTGTGCGTTTGTGTCCGTCTCTCATGACTCTATTTTACGATCGTACCTTAACCCACAAAGACCCAAACATGCACAGGTGACCAAAAGCATCTACTGGTATAAACTGTTTAGTACCTGTTCATCCACTAATCCTTTAAATATGTGTAAATAATTGGTGTAAAATGAGGTTTGTCATCTTTTCACGGTCATCAGATATGACCCATTTGGACGTAATGTAGTAAAACCCATGGATTTGGGTCAATGACAGTGGGTTTAATCATTTATATTGCTGAAATAGTAATTTTTTTTTTTACTTAAGTACTAAATCAGTACTTCCTCCACCCCTGATTATTCTTAAAACCAAAGTTCAGATACTGGAGATAGGAAACAATAGAACAATATAAAGCTTTTCTACGTATGCATGGGCTGAAGTTATTAAAATACTTTATGTACTGGATACACCAACATATTTATTCAGTGACTCAAACTTTAGAATCTGACAGATTTCTGGTCTGTAGATAACATATTCCACATTGTTATGCAAACAAAAAAAGTCTCTCTTTTTTTTTTTTTTTTTTGAGTGGATAAACACATTATCTATGTTTAATTCATACACTATGAAAAAATACAGCCCCGTGCCCATAGTGTTACAACCTCGTATCTGTGCTGGAGGTAATACACGTACACACATGTGTTTTTCTAACAACACAAGGCAAACATAGACAAGATTAGTGAATGTTTGTGCGCTCATGTTTCATGCTGAAAAGGTAACATTTTCAACCGTATTTCATCACAGTGCCCTTCATGCAGGTTTGTGTGAATAGGTTTGTACGATCTCCTGCTGCAGAGTTTATGCAACAACAAGCTGCTGAGGCGAGCATGACATCTTTACCAGTTATGGGATGTGGGGACAGACAGAGGTCACACAAATACGTGCTACAAGTGACTGGTGGTGACCTAGATAGATGGATAGATAATATATACAGTAAGACAGACAAACAGTTAAATACACAGTAAAGTGCACAGGTATTTTCTGTTGAAGTTGAAATGATTGTTAATATTATAATTTCTATTTTTGCATTTCACAAAATCATTCCAAAGACCGGACTGGACCCTTTGGCAGGCCCCCAAGGTGCATGTTTGACACCTGTATCTTATGCACATGGACAGTTGGATCTAAATATAAATATTTTTAAATATAGAGAATAAAAACAGTTAAACACAGGAGAAAAAAATGTGTTTTAACATGAACCAGTTGACCCTCGAATTTGCTGTTGCTATGTGTATGTCTGTGATCCCAGTTCGTAAAAGCAACACAGAAAGGACGAGAGCAGCTATTTTTACATTTAGTGCTAATTTGATCAGCAACAACCCTTCAGTGAGATGCTCATGGGTTTGGTTAGTACATAGCTGTTATAAAAAATAATTAGATAAACTATTCAAGTTAACTTTGAGGCTTCACTTTTGAGTTTATCCTTTGAGGTTGGAAAAATCGAGCAAAACACCATATTTTCACCATAAACATATTTTCAGTACAGTCATAATATCATGTTTCCACCTCCATCATACTGAACATTACAGTTTATTTACCCTTTTATCCAGTGCTCTTTTACCTAATTACAGTTGCTAACACAGGATTGGACAGTAGACAACTTAGGGAGGGGCTTAAACGAACAAATCTTGTTCTTTTGGTCACTACACATTGATCAAAACACATATGTGATAATCTGAAGTTTTTCCATTTTAACTCCACTAAAGTGTTCAAATTTACCATCTGTTCCTGCACACTAGTTATTGTGAATACATAGTAATAGGAGATGGACCACAGGAGTTTATTTTTTATTTTTATGTGTATAAAAAAGTTAGATTTAGATTTTTTGTCAGCCTTATTGAAACACAGCATACTAACTCTGTTCACAAAACTATATTGTGTTGTAATAAAAGTCTTAACGTGCTCTGTGAGTATGAAATAGTCCTTAACATCCCACGCGTAGCTTCAGTGTTTTATTCTGTGATCTCTCTTTTCTCTGCTCTGTCAGGTGGGATCCCATTCATTTTGACTGGTGAACTGTTTGAACAGTCCTACCGCCCCGCTGCCTTCATGATTGCTGGCACTGTAAACTGGCTGTCCAACTTCACAGTGGGCCTCCTCTTCCCATTCATCCAAGTGAGTTACCGCTCAGTGTACATCAAAGATGGAGAATCTTAATTAAGCACTGTTGTGTAATAAACCAGCACCCATACATAGTCTGTACATATACTTATATATACATGCATGCATAAATACATATATACCTATGTAGTACATACATACATACAAACATATATATGGATACATACATATAGAAAAACTTGCATACATAGTCCATACACATACAGTACATACACACATACTATACATACATGCAAACATATATGTATACATACATATATAATACATGCATACATATTCCATACATACATATATCCATACATGCATGCAAACATACATAAATACGTATATACATACATACGTGGCACATACATACAAATATAGCCCATACGTACACATACATATATACATACATGCATGCATAAATACATATATACATACATGCATGCATAAATACATATATACATACAAACATACATACATACGTAGTACTAGTACATACATGCAAACAGATGTACACATACATATATAGATACATACATACACATACAGACATACATAAACACATACATACATAGTACACACACACACACACATATACATGCATACATATATATACACATACATACACAGATACACACATACATAGTACACACACATGTATACATACATACATACGTATATAAACACAGGAAGTCCCCATCTGATTATTAACGATACCAAACCAACTGTATTTGTCACATCAACCTTTCCAGTCTATCAAACTTGTCAGCTCCTCATTAATCTCTACAGCCTCTTGCGGCCACACGATTATTGTCAAGTATCTCTGCAGTCTGCTCTGTACCAGCGTCTTCATGTTATGTCTGGACACACATTAATCAGTGTAATTGCAATTAGATGCTTCTGTGACAACCATTTAACTTTTAATATTTTCATCCACATGAAGCAAATTCTTTTTTGGCTTCAGGCCTACATTTCCCCTTTGGATGCCACTTAGATGCATTAATTTGTTTCGGCCTGTAAATGCTGCCAAAATCTGAGCAGAATAATGGCTGAAATGCAGAAACTGACTTCTGCTGTGCTGCTGATGTGTTTTGATGCTTAGCGTTGTAAACAAGATGTTATAGGTGAAATGTTAGACACGACAGGAATGCTGAATGTCTAACCTTGTAGTAAATAATACTGTTATTTATATTTTACTCAGCCAGTAAGTACAAATTGAAAAAGGGCAGTAAAAGCTTGTGGGCCAGATCTTTTTTTATTCCTCAGTACTAGTGATAGCTGTAGAGCCAGAGGTATCATGTTTTTATCAGTGTGTCTGACGCCTTTGAATGCAGTATTTCAAGAATGAATGGACCGAATTTCGTTAACCCACAAAGACCCAGTGCTAATTTGGTGGCAGTTCCCGAGTTAATTTACGTTTTTCTGAGTTATCACCATTTATAACAATATTACATTTTGTATTTTGCATTTTTTTCAGTGAAAATCATATATGTTTCTATATTTAATTTGCTAATCACATAGATGTTAATAAAAGCTCAGATTAAATTTGAGGGTTATTATATCAAAAAAGTTTGGCTTTTTCAACAAAGATAACAATAACGTAACATAAAACAAGTACGTCCATCAATTGCCATTGATCCAACTCCATGGGTTTTACTGGTGATGTGGTAGAAGATGACGATGTTTCCGTGTTTACTTACATTCAGAGAACGTCCAAATGGGTCATATCTGATTATGATTTAAAGATGAGAAGATGTATATCACCTCCATTGTTTACATATATATTGATAGGATTAGAGGATCAGCAGTTATTAAACATTTTACATCAGTAAATGCTTTTGGATAATGGGTCCTTATGGGTTAATTTTTTAAAGATTCAAGATCTAATGACAAGACCAGATTTTTGGTGAAAAAATGGTAAAGCTAAAGGTCACACGTCAAAACAAAAAAATGTGAAATATGACAAAATAATAGGATGATGACTGGGGTCGCCACAGCGAATCACCTTCGCATGTTTATTTGGCAGAGGTTTTCACATCAGATGCCCTTCCTGACACAACCGGGATAGGGACCTGCACAATGAGGCTTGCGCCCCCTTGTGGCTATTGGGATGTACAGCGTAAAGAACCTTTCCCAAGGGATCACCTGGGTCGCTACCTTCCACACCAAAGTCAGTGGCGTTAACCACTAAGCTACCCAGTCACTCTTGACAAAATAAAAGGATAAAAGAGTCAATTTCATACTAAAGTCATCTCATAGTGCTGCTTAATTATGACTCATCACCATTTCCAATACCCAGGACCCCTATAATGTCAATTTTCAACATGCAGGTTACACATAGATGTCAATGAACATCAGTATGGGTCAGGTGCTGTTGTTAAGTAGAACACAGAAGACCAGGGCTCCTGTCCTGTTTAAATGCTGTGATTATTTTCCTTCTTTGTCTCAGTTTAACTACTCCCCCGTGATAGGCAATTTTCTGTGAGCAGGTGTAGAAGCACAGAGAAGGACTGAAGGACACTCAGAAGACTCTCTGGATGTATTACACAGGAAACACTTGTGAGCTTGTGAGAACAGATTGTTCGATACAAGAGATTAATGAAGCAAGCTCTGACAGTACTGGTGGAAGAACAAAGCTTTTGTAGTTGCACCATCATGATCCATTCACTGGTCCAAGATAAGGATGGACTGAATGTATTAATGTCAGTTCATTATACACCAACCCTAAGGAAATCCCAACCATTGACACGTGTTCATAAATGAGGCGGGAGATATATAAATAGTTTGGATATAATATTCATCTGCTGACCTCATTGGTATGGAGATGTTAGTTCCTTCAGGAAATGACATATGCTGTAACCTCATAAAAACCAAGAATGTTTAACCCCTTAAAACCCAGTGCTACTTTTGTGGTGGTTCTAGAATATTATTTTGTCTATATTTAACTTTTTTGAAGTACTTTCTCGCCATGTCTTATAACTAGGGCTGCTGAAATGAACAGGTTAACGTGGGTTAATCCATTATCGTGATTAATCTGATTTAATACTTTAACTTCATTAACCCATCTGCAGTGAAGAATGACTCTGACCATCTCTGCCAACGCATCTGGGTCAGTTTGTCCAAATAGAGTTAGCCTCCCACAGGAACAAATGGGCAGTTGATGCAGTAGTGACAGGCAGCAGAACCAACCCATAAAAATGGAAGACAATAAACAGCATGTTGGCCCTCTGGAAATACAAGTACAAAAAAAAAAAAAAACAGATGGAACAGTTGTTTGAAGTTGTTTTGTTGAAACCGTCAAAGGTGTTTAATGAACACTTCTTTCATGAGTCCGTTAGCACATGCAAAATGAAATGTGATTAATATAGATTAAAAGTGAATCATGTTTAATTGTGATTAGTCAAAATTAATCAACAGCAAGCCTGTGATTAATCTGATTTAAAAATTTTAATCGTTTGACAGCATTAGTTATAATATTAGTGACTGGATAGCTTAGTGGTTTACATCATTGACTTTGGTGCAGAAGGTTGCTAGTTTGAATCCCAGGTGGGCCCTTTACGCTATACACGCCTATATACCTAGTAAGTAACTTTGGATAAAAGTGTCAGCCAAATATAATGTAATATTATCATCTTTGTATTTCAGTTTTCCACTGATCACATACTGCAGATGTTCATAAAAAAAAATGAAAGTTGAGGGTTATTATTACATCAGAAAGAGAGACGAAAAAGTGACTTTTTCAACAAAGATATTAACAACTGAACATAAACCCAGTGTGTCCATCCACTGTCATTAATCCAACTCCATTGGTTTTACTGGTGAATCAATGTTGTAGAGGATGAGGGTGTTTCCATGGTAACTACGGAGCCTCTGAACATCCAAATGGGCCATATCTGATGACTATGAAAAGGTGATGAATTGCATTTAACACCAATTACTTACATGTATTGATAGGATTAAATGGATCAACAAACACTGTTTATGGGTCTTTATGGGCTAAGTCTGAAATTTTCCTTGTCACAATTTGGTAACTTTAACCAAAAGGTTTTCTTTGCCCAAGCCAAACTAAACCATAACTATGTCATTGTCAACTGAATAACAATACATATCCTTTGGGTCAAGTATGTGACAAATTGTGAATGAGACATGGTGAGGTCAAATTTAGCATTATAATGTTCTATTAAAAAACAAACAAACAAACAAAAAAAACATATTCCTGTCCATTATTCAACACTATATACTACATATAAAAATGGTCTGGAAGTGAAGACAGCATTTTCTCACTAAAATCATACATATTTCCATGTTACAAAAAAATAAACGTAATACCTTTTTTATTAAACCCTTTAACATCTGCATCTGTAATGTCTTTACATGGATATAAACTACAGTTTGATTGGTTAGCAGAGGCATACACCAGCACACAGATAATGTTAGTCTCTCATTTTTCCAGGTCTGATGTGCATCTTTCTTGATCACTTGATCCTTATTTGTTATGAGCATGTTTGAAGAGCTTCGTATGAGATCACTTTATGTTTTGGTTTTAAAGCAGCCTAATAAGCAAATGCACTAGTTGTAGACAGAATAGTCTATTAGTGTCTGGAATGAAATGTCTTCTACAAAACTGCAGGGGCCTCTTTCAACTTCTAAAACCTGACTGTTGCTTCAGGCATCTGCACTTCATTGTCTCTTCTCATTTAACTTAACCTCTGTTTCGTTCCCACTGTGCCTTAACCCCCGTCTTTCACTGGTTTCACAGTGAGTTGTTTTTCTTCTTTTCAAAGTCTTTTGTTTTAGTTCAGCTCCCAGTTTTTCTACATAAGAGTCCATTGTATTTGAGCAGTTATTAACTGAGACATTGCTTGTTAACTGGTAGGTCTTTTGATGAATCGGCTGTTTATACAGACTTAGAAGCTGGGACTGCTGTTTCGCATTGTAAAAAAAAAAAAAAAAAAGAAAGAAATCGCAGATTGGATCCAATGCAGACATAATGTCAATATGCCTAGTGGGGCATTAACTGAAAAAGACGGTTTGTCGACACATGGACCACTGTGGCACAAGTCGACTTTACTTCAGGGGAGTTGACGCGTTGTGTGTTGTTCTCTCTCTCTCTCTCCCTCCCACTGCGCGAAAGCCTCAATTCAGTTCATGTCCATATTGTCATCTTTCTACATGAAAACATGGAGCGTAAGGTTGTGATGATGATCAGCGGACTGGGGTCGGGTTGGTGTGGGTCCAAAAAATTTGATTTTATTTGCAAAGTGGGTCAAATAATTCTACAAATGCGGGCTGCCAAAAAAAAAAAAAAAAAAAAAAAAAACCCGAAGATGACAGAGTAAGAATTAAACTGACTGTGATCTAGAAAACACTGTGCTTGGATTACTCTGTCCATCTATGTCATGAAGACGATGCACTCTTCGCTCTAAATGTGCGTATTGGCTGCCAACCTTTAACCTTGTTCCACATCTTGTTGTTCACTTCAATTTAAAAGAAAATTCAAGGTGTTCGCCTATGTTTTGTTTAGTTAAAATGTTTAGTTTGGACTGTTGATGCTTGTGTCTGTACAGTTTTTTTTTTTTATTCTGCTCTACTAGTTGTTCATTGTTGAACAGTTGTGTCTCTCAGATTCGGTTTATTGTCATTCTACATACATGAAACAAAATTTGTACCCAGGACCAGCAGTATACAGCCCTAATAAAAAACTCTAAAAACAGCGTTCACACAAAGAAATACTAACAATAAAACCTAATAGTTAAAAAATAAATAATAGGACCCTGTGGTGTTCCTCTACCGTCAATGTGATGACGTCATCACACAACGACTCGACTTTATTGACAAATAAGTCGATCTGAAAAAAATCTAAAGCCACTAATGCCATGAAAAATGCGTCCCTTAGATAGTTATTGTACAGCAGAATAATGTCAATGTATTGATATAGTAGCATATTTTTACTGTAAAAACTAAAAAGGTCATGAATCTGCTTCTTATTTGAAGTGATGTAAACATGGACTTTTTGACTCAATGCAGTAGTTGTGTTCGTATCACTGAAATCGAAACATCATTATCCCATTCATTTTCTTCCGTCGTCTGCTGCCTTTGTTA
This sequence comes from Maxillicosta whitleyi, assembly GCA_029822895.1. Lineage (NCBI taxonomy): Eukaryota > Metazoa > Chordata > Actinopteri > Perciformes > Neosebastidae > Maxillicosta > Maxillicosta whitleyi. Next base: position 8,780 of record JAPSES010023139.1, read on the forward strand.
CTTTTGTCAGTGTCCCATAATATCAGTGAGCATTTAGGAACACGCTGAGAAATGACAGATAATTGTCTTCTTTATTGACTGTTTGTCAGTGGGTTTTATTGTGCCATTCATCAGTAGATCTCACAGCAACCGGGAGCAGTATCGGAATTATGTAATTTTAAACAGTGCAGAAAAAGTAGTTCAATTAAATGCTGCCTTTTACGAATTGATTGTGTTGTTGATTCTGCATCTAGAGTGATATACATTTTTTAGAAATGAGTCTGAAATGAAATGATGCCTCTTTTAACTCAGTGCTACTTTTATGGCATATTATTTTCTCTGTATTTAATTTTTGTTAAGTAATTTTTCACTATTTATTATAATATTATACTCTGTATTTTTCATTTTTTCATTGAAAATCTGGTATTTTCCTGTATTTAAATCATTGATCATGTAGATAAATTCATAAAAGCTCAGATTAAAGTATTATATCAGAAACAGAGAGCATTACACAGCAAATATGGGAGTGTTAAATAGAGAGTGTTGGTGTTGTATTAACACCACATTGATTTAAAACAACAGTGTGTGATGTTTTTGTTAAAATTGTGTTGTTAAATCATGGTGTTGTAAGTGTTAATTTTACACCGCTTAGTGTGGACACATATAGACACTTTATGGGTGTTAAATTAACACTGGCATATTTGCTGTGGACTCACCAGTACATTATAATTTCATCACTACTGCGATATGAACCTGCACAATTAACACATCACATGACTGGTGCTTTGCATTCACACTGTCCACTCGCTCCGACAGCTTTTCATCACATACCCTTAGATTAACTGATGTCAATTCAGCAGCGAATTCAAGGTTCGCAATCTGAGGAAGGAGACAGGAATGTCAGAAATATGACTGACAGAGAGCATGTGGGGAAAAAAAACAGCATTTCTGCTATTAGGAATTGATTTAGATCAAGAAGGGATGAAGGGTCTGACCAAGTAAAGATTTAACCCATAAAAACCCAAACATCCACCATCGACCGAAACCATCCACTGATCTAAACGGTTTAATCCACGTTGATCCATGAATCCTATCAATACATGTAAATAACTGGTGTAAAATGCAGTTTGTCATCTTTTCATGTTCATCGAATATGACCCATTTGGATGTTCAGAGGTGCCGTAGTTACCATGGAAACACTGCTACAACATTGATTTAGCAATAAAACTCATCAAAACCGCTTTTCTTCAGTTTCCTCTTTTTCAATATAATCACTGTTGAATTTACTCCGAGCTGTTTTGGAACGTGTACATGGTCACCCCAATAAAGTTCATAAAATCTATATTCTTTTCTTTTGTGTCAGACACGTTCACAGTTTCTCATACCTGACATGTTTCGGCGGTAAACTTCTGTCTTCATAAGAGGTGTCACTTGATGACTGATGTTCATTCTTTTAAAACATGTCATACACCATCAAATGACACCTCTGATAATGGTGGTCAGGTATGAGAAACTGTTTACGTGTCTGACACAAAAGAAAACTAAATGAAATGTACATGATCACTAAATTAAATATAATAAATACATGATTTTCACTGAAAACCCCCCACAAAATACAGAGGATAATATAAACAACTCAAGAAAAGTCAAATATAGAGTAAAGTTCACTTGGGAACTACCACAAAAGTCACTCTGGGTCCTTATGCGTTAACAAAGCAAATATTTAAGAGGCTTCTGTTACAAAATTACAAGCAATATGTAGAAAGTCTTGAGCAATGAGTAGCTACTCATTTCTTAAATAAACATCACTTTGAAAGGGGCCATAAAGTGAGAGCTGTGTTCCAATGGGAAACTGTCATGTGACTCTGTTCCACAGTGATGTGTGAGAAGAGATGTGGATGAAGTGATTACCCATCATGCCTAGTGCCTACAGTGCAAGCTTGTAGGGGCAGTGATATGATCTGGAGTGGGTTCACCTAGGTTCATCAAGTTCCAACAAAATGACGGAAATAAATGTTTTGACTTTGCATAAGCGTACTGACACAAATGTGCCATAATCAAATTTAATGGTGGTTCAATGTTACAGTGTGAGTGTAGGGGGTGGAGTAGGGATGTGCAGAGGAAATCAAACTTTACCTCATGTGCAATTTGTTCTAAAAAAAAAAAAAAAAAAGCATGTTCAAAATTATTAATTGGCATATATTCCTATAATTTTCTTTCCTTTTTCCTCTGAAATCACGGAAAGAACACACTGTCATTTGTAAATACACACCCTCCTTTGTACGTCTTTGTACTGAATGATGAGCAGATGCTGCTTCTCCAGTTTTTCAAGCTTCCATTAACAGTGAACAGTAATAGCTGCTGTTAAAAAAAACCACATTATGTATACTATCCAAACCCCAAAAATTATGCAGAAGTGATAGAATGATAACATGCTTCATGTCAGGACACTTGGCTGAAGCTACATTATGTTAAAATTTAATTAAGAACAGCGCAGCTTAAAGAGGCCTGTATATTATAATATGCATGCTTCGTGAATTGTTTATTTATCATATCCTCATTGCAATATTAAAAAATGTCACACGTTACAGATTTTCCTTATATCGTACAGACCTAGGGAGTGTCCCAACATGAAGCCGCTGCATGTGGGGCAGATCTATAGTGGGCCAGTGTGGGTTCTAATGAAACCTTCATTAGTTTCTAGTATAGCTGTCAGATACCCTCTGATAAGTCCAGCAGGAAAACCAGAAACACACTTCTGTCATAATTTGCCTGTTTTTACATCAGTTGTCAAATGTGCCCTCAGTGTTTCTGGGGGGAATCATATAGACTAATTGTCTTACAGGGCAAATATGTAGAGCTAAATAGCCTCAGGGTTGATGCAAAATTCTCATGTTCAGCTGGAAGATGAAGATGCTGAACATCAGGGCTGCCTGTGGTTTTCCCAACAGGAGCTGGACCCCCTCCAACAGAATCAGACGGGCTGTACTCTGTCACTCTGGCTGTAATGAGGTGAATAATGCTGAGAAGAAAGCCGTATATCAGAGTCCTAATGTGAAAACTACGTCTATAGACAGACGAGTACTGTGCATGTGAGGAAAAGGATTAAAAGAAACACGTGACTGCCTGGGCTGGATCGCTGCCAAATGTGGCCGACAGCCGGTGGGATTACAGGACAGGAGGTCTGGCCTATGCTCCAGGACCCCGGAGCTGGAGTTGTGTGCAGCACCAGCAGATGTGTGCTTCAACAAACTCCCAACCCATGAGCTACTTTATCTGGGTGGGTGAGTCAAGTTACTGTGCAGTGGCTGTACTGTAACCTCCAGTTCAGTCATGGAAGGATTGTTCAGGTCCTCTAATTCAGTACTTGTTCAACTCTGACAAGCAAAAGTTTAACATTCTAAACTTGACCCTTTCTAGGTCCCTCATAGAAATACTTCGAAGTATATTTCAACCATATTGTGTTATTAGAGGACGTAACTTTACTAAGACTAACAGACTTTATAACAAGACATAACTAAGACTTTTTAACTTTTTATCCAGATTCATCAGGGTCTCCGCGGATCCTTAAAAAGTCAAAAAATTACAACATGTAGTTTTTAGGGTCTTAAAAAGTATTATATTTGGCTATTTTTAACTATGGCATTAAATTTCACATGGGAGGTAGTAAATTTCATCGATTAATGAAAAACATATGTCTGGATTTTTCCACGCACTAACTTTATTTATTTAGCCAGCATCATTTGTTATCGAGATGCTGAAAAAGTAGATGGAGGCTCCATCATAGAGCTGTCGTGTGTGTAATAGCGTAGGAATCCCACCACGGGGGGCTGTGCGTCCTTTTACATTAGATTTGGCTGATGCTTTTATCCAAAGGTATAGATGCATGTAAAGAGCCTTGCCTATGAGCCAAGCTGGGACTCGAACAGGCAACCTTCCACACCAAATTCTGCGGTGTTACCACTAAGCTATCCCGTTGCTTTTAGCGAGAACAGACGAAGAAGTGGTGAGATGGGGAAGTGCAATTTCAGTGATAAGTGGCTTGAGGAGCTGAAATACAACAGTGGGTTATCAAAAACAACGTTGGAATGTGGAGTGCGATGTAAAGTATGTTGGAAAGACATTAAGTTAGGAACAATGGGCTGTAAAGCATACACGGTATGCTGCAAGTCGAGCAACAACCGTCTCCATTTACTCTATGTCTTTGTTCCGCGGTAGTGGTCTTATTTTTTATACTTAAAGTGACACATAAGGTAGTAAATTCAAAATGTCATAAATTTAAAGCCTTCGTATCACTTCCTATAAAAAGACTACCAACTTTTGGTGACGACAGTACGCTAAATTCGCGGGTCAGAGCTTCATGTGTTTGTTTTGATCAAGCAACTCACGGAAATTGCCGAGTATTCCAAGATGGCGGAACACGTGAGCACGCAGAGCGCCAGTTCCATGGACTTTTCTGAAGCTGTCAGTAGTTTTCAGTGATTCCTTTGTGATATCTATAGCACA
>JAPSES010023176.1:0-13263 GCA_029822895.1 Maxillicosta whitleyi
TACTAAACAAACTTTTACAATGAACTATTAATACCCATGTGGGAGCTACCTGTGAGTTTGTTAACAAACACAGTCTACATTTATTATTATTATTATTTTAAATCACATAACCAGCTCTTCAACTCCCAAGAAAAAATTACCTTTAAAGTGTCAAGAAAATATTTAAGATTCATGCTAATTATTGACAACTGACGTGAAACATTTTTATCATTTTAATATTTCTAGTCCACACAGCGTACTCTATCATATCAAATCTTTTTATTTGTCATTGCACTTTATTTCAGAGCAATGAAAATCTCTTTACGTACAAACGTCCAAAAACACAGAACATTACATGGGGATAGAAGAGCAGTTACACTGGTGAGGCCCATGTTCCATTTAACAGAAGGACAAAAAATTAAAAACATTGTTGTAGGAGGTGATAAAACAGACAACATCACACAGCCCCCCCCCCTCCCAAAAAAAAAAAAAGGGGGGGGGGCTACAGAGCATCAGAACTTTTGTCCGTTAACTCATGTCCGTTGTGTTTTTCAGTATTTTTTTTTTTTTAATCTATCGTCTGTTTAGCTGTGATTAATGTGAAGAAAAAAACAATAATGCCTCTGAGTCACTGTGATAAATCAGAACCACATCAATACAGTTTAATTTATCGTTTTGTTGCTTAAGTACCTCATGTATAAAATGACAATCAAAGAACAAAAATGTGTACATTTGTCAAGAGGACATCTCCGTTTCATCCGCTGCTTTTGTGTTTTTGCTCTATTGAAACATGTAAATCTAACTGTTAATAGATGCAGTGTTTTCATTAGATAGATGACATGTTTTGCTGTTTTTTTACGCTTTATTTGCTCCTCGGGCGTAAATGGAAAACTACAACACTTTCATCTGCCTGTTGCATAATGTAAATGTAATTGTGCACAAAGCCAACAAACATAATTCATGCATGAAAGGTTTTAAAATGTAAGAAGTCGTCGTCATTATAATTAGTAATAGTAGCCATCGTCATCTTATATTAATAATGGATTAAGATAAGACTTTAATCATCCCACTGTGGGGAAATTTAACGGTTATAAAAAATTAAGTGTAAGTTTAAGAGAGATTTAAAGATTTACAGTGATGGCACATATACATGATGTGATATGGGGGGGGGGGCACTGTGTACTGTACAGTCTGATGTCTGTGGTGAGGAATGATCTGCAGAAGCGTCCTCCTCCTCCTCTAGAGCACAGGTGTCAAAAATGCGGCCCGGGGGCCAAATCCAGGCCGCTAAAGGGTCCAGTTCGGCCCTTCAGATGAATTTGTTTAAAGCAAAAATTACCCTAAGACCCCGTTCATACTAGGATTTTCACAATCTGGATTAAATCCCATAAATCTGGATAAAATTTAGCCTAGTGCGAACGCAAATTATCCGGATTTTCAGGGGTTTAAATCCGATTTTCAAAACCACCTTGTGAGGTGAAAGATGGCCGCACAGGGAAAGTTTGACCTGTGACCCTTCTTCTTCTTCTTCTTGGGTTTTTAGATCTCTAACCCCTGACCTCTAACCCCACTTTGCTTAGTGACATCTAGCGGTTTCTATTCAAACTGCAGTCATGGCCAATTATCCAGATATTCGCCGGACAGGGGTTTTGAAAAACCAGTTAAGTAAAGTCTGGTCTGAACGCAAGAGGTTTTAGGCTAAATTTTTTCCGGATTTAGGGACTTAATCTGGATTTTGAAAAGTCTAGTCTGAACAGGGTCTAAGATATGAACAACCCTTTTAGTTCAGGTTCCACATTCAGGCCAATTCAATCTGAAATGGGTGAGAACCGGTAAAATACTAACGTAAATAATAACAACTTCAAATTTTTCTCTGTTAATGTAAACATTTTCATATATTTACACTAAAACAAAGTATAATTTCTCCAAAAAATGTGAATAACCTGAACAAATATCAACAACCTAAAATGTCTTAACTGTAATTTTTACGAATATTCCGCCGGTTATTAAATGTTTTGTGTATTTGTAGATCCACTGTGATCTGTACATTATAATGATTTTTCAGTTTGTTCATATTATTCACATTGTTTGAAAGTTTGTAGATGTAAACCTTTTAATGTAAATATACTTTTTTTTTTTGCTCTAAAAACAAATAGAAGCATTTGGAATTGACATTATTTGTATAATATTATGCTATTATTTTGCTGGTTCGGACCTCTTCATTTGTGGTCCCTGAACTAAAATGAGTTTGACCCCCCCTGCTCTAGAGGATGTAAAAGTCTGGAGCTGAAGGAGTTAGAATTCTACAGTGCTTTTCAAAGCATCCAAAGCGCTCCATTATTCATTCACTCTAACATTCACACTCTGATGGAAGTGTGGCTGTCCTAGTCATGTGCATGGTAAAGCTGGATTTTAACCACCAACCCTTTGGTTACTGGACGACCCGCTCTGAACCACAGCCGCCCCTAATAGAAGTAGAATTACTATTAGTATTATTGTGAAAAACTGAAAACCAATGAATATGTATGTGTTTAAAAAAAGGTAAATAAATAAATGTTTAGATGTGCTTTGAAAATACAATAAAAAAAACAATCCATATGTTTTTAGACTGAAGTTACAGTTACTTGATGTAACATTTTTATCAGAGAACTTTTGATCATGGGGTTGTCTGTAACAACTGTCATAACATATATATGTCGGTAACTCCAAAAAATAAATGCCCAGTAATTTGCATTATTGTTATTATTATTATGACAACAACAACAGCTGCTACTACTAGTAATAATTATAATAATGATAACTTATAATTCAAGCATGAAAGCAGGGTGAAAAAATTACTACCCGCCAAGTGCCAATGGTGTGAAAAAATGTCATTTGCTGTGGAAAATAAATAAATAAATAAAAAAAAACACATCCACCAGAGGGCGATTGAACATTTTTAATTACATGTGAGAATGGCCGGCTTCCATGACGCGCCTTGGAGAGCCTCCCCTGACTTGGCGTCCAGTTCCTTTCCACAGTGTGCAGGTTCAATTTTGAGGCTGAGAGGACTCCCTGTAGAGCCGTGTTTCCCAACCAGTGTGCCGTGGAAAATGATCCAATTTCACCTGATTGGTTCTGTAAGCCCAGAGTGTGATCCAGATCCATAAACTGCACACACCAATGATCCGGTCTGTACCAACAGTCTGCTGCTTCTGTTAAAATAAAAATAAAAGTGAACTGGTTCTGTTGATAAAACCTCCACTGTACTGATGCATGGATTAGTGAGTTACCCACAAACCCAGTATCAGGGTTATGCATCCCATAATATACAACAGACTTCAATCCGGGGCTCAGTCTGAGGGGTCGCTGGTGCCCCCCCCCCCTGAGCTTTATGCTCTCAATAAATATACTTTGTGACATTTTTGGTTGGTGGTACCTTGTGGTTTTTCAAATGTCAAATATGTGCAGTGGCACAAAAAAAGGTCAGGAAACACTGCTGTAGACGAGCCCCCCCGCACAAGTGAGACTGGGACACCCGTCTCCCCTGGGGGCCAGCGAGATGGGTCATGTACATGCCTGGAAAAATGGAAGTATCAAACTCAAAGTTTTACTTGATAAAACAAAATTACAGTAAAATGAATCCAAAATTGCCCCATTATTCAAAGAGCCTTCTAGACATTTAGAGCATGTGTGGAGTTCATTTCATTTATTCCTTCCTTTTTTTATTATTATTATTCTCCCTTTTCCTGCAGGTTAAACAGAATGTTCCAGTTAAAGCTAACTGACATTGAGTCAAACGTCTGACATTTTAATATCTTTATTGCGTGATGATGTAGCAGTCACCTTGAAATGACATATATAACTTAATAATACAGTTATGTACAGATAAAATTAGGTTATTACCAGTTTATTTTAATGATTCTTAGGGTGGGTTTTCATAATAAAAACCCATGGTAATTATTTTAACCCAAATGGCCAGTACATTTCTGGAGGTCTCTAGCCAGTGGCAGAAAGTACCTTTTACAGCCTGCATGAAAGGTTTTGAAATGTATTTGTTTGCTCCACCGCTGCTGCCATCAGGCAAAAACTCCAACGTTCCACTGGCCCGGAAAAACATCTATTAGAAGTCATTCATCCACCTCTGTAATAACCATCCTGAGTAACCAAAAATGAACACTGCTGTTTTTGATGGCCTCCTTTTCATCAGGGTTGCACTTGAATGTTGTTTTTAACATTTTGTTTTTAGTGTGTTTATTTACAGAAGTCAAAAAAGAGAGTCTGTCTGTCACTCATGCATTTGTTTAATGCAGTGCTTCTCAAATAGTGGGGCCCCTGGGGGGATATGGAGAGATGCCAGGGGGGGGGGAGGCACGCATGTGACTCGGGGGAACATACTTTTTTTTTGCCACTACACAATAACGTATAATTGCACATCCACTACAGTAGGTGGCAGTGGCGCTCTCATTGTCTGAGTGTGTGCAGATAGTATGAACTCTATAGTGTAAGGTTTGTTTTTTTTTTAATATATGAAGTGCAGTAAACAAACCCTTAGAGACAAGATGAAAAAATCATGACTAAAATCAGCCAATATAAAGTTCGGAGCCTCTGATGAGACATTCTGTAATCTCTGTGCAGGAGGCAGAATTGGCATTTCCCTTTGCAAAGCAAAAGTGAAACTTAGACATGTTACCAATTCCTTGAAGCCTTGCGCTGTTATGAAGCTCATTTAACTTCTCTTTACCCCTTGAAACTTCGCAAACTTTAATTTGAAGAGGCAGGACGTTTTGTTTTTCCTCGGATCTGGGGGTATTGTGAGTTGTTGTATCACCAAAATGGCCTAGAAAGTATAGTTTGAAGGCCGAAAAAATCTGTAATATGGTTAAAAATATCTCTAACAGTCCATCTTACTAACCAGAAGGGTAATAAAAGACATGTTCAAGTTACAAAACGCCAACAATGTCTAGTTTTATTAACGCATAATGTACTCGCAACTCTACAATCATTTCCCCCATTTCTGCAGAATCTACCAGTTCCACTCAGGGCAGACGAATGAACAACCCAACATTAATCACACTTAACTGACTCCTATTACTTTAATATAATACCACTGCACCACTGATTTTCTGCAGACCCACTGATGAAGCGTATTCAGAAAAAGTGGCTGTTTTATTTTCAAAACGATTTCCTCTTAATGAGTACATTCACTGATTCTATGAGGCTTTTAATTTACATGATATATGGCACAAGTTAAATTGCAAAACATCTTGTCTTCAGGCTTTATCTGGAGAATAACATTCAGATTAAAAAAAAACAAAAAACACCCATGTTCATCTTCTATCCATTCACAAAGAAAGGATACAGCGGTGGTGAAGGAATCGTGACAAAAATACTAACTAAAACTTTTGCCCGGAGGAAAATTTAAGATAATCTGCTGAAAATGCACCAGCCAGCGGAATTAGAAAAAACTGTAGAAACAGACATAGAACATAATTGAAGGTAGCAACATTCCTCCAAGGCAACTTTTCTATGCAACTAAATGTCACATTTTTCCAGTTTGTATCATTTTAGATGAAGGAAAGTGGAGGAGGTTATATCGAATCACATGTTCTGGAAGATTGGCACTTAAATATTCATGTAACTTTGGCTTAAGCTTGAGCGGAAAAAAAAAGGGTTTAACAGTTTATTCGATTAAATCATTATTGATAAAACGTGGAAATCTCTTCCTGTCAAAGTTTGTTGGCACAAATATGTTTCGGTTTTAAACTGTAGTGTTCTCTTATCCACTGAACTCTGGGATTTTAGAATGCATTAAAAATAAGCCATAGAAGGAGGTAGGAGTAATACCCTTTGGCTGGTCTGGTTGACGGAGTCCTTGGCTCCACCCCCCACCCCCCCAAAGCCATATTAATATACTTGAATTCATATAAATTCAAACATAGTGATGATTTCTTTCAGCGTTTTACCCTTTCAGGGTCGCCATAGCGAGTCACCTTCGCATCTTTATTTGGCAGAGGTTTTTACGTTGGATGCCCTTCCTAGCACAACCGGGCTTGGGTCCGACACAATGAGGCTAGCGCCCCTTTATGGCTATTGGGATGTAAAGCATAAAGAACCTTTCCCAAGGGATCACCTGGGTCTTGAACCAGCTACCTTCCGCACCCAAGTCAGTGGTGTTAATTGATACAAATACATTTTTACAAATATTAAATTATTTAACCCATATTGCGACTGCAAATTGCATTATTATCATCTTATTATTCTTATTACAACAATTGTTCTTTTCCTCCTCACCCTCCCCTCTTCCCCTAATAAGTCATTATTGTTTAGTTGCTCTTTACATTTATTATCTTTTTCATTACGTCATTCATTTAGGCGGCTTTGAGCGTCCAAAAAAGTGCTATACAAGTTTGATTTATTATTATTATTACAATATGATGTTGTCATTGTTGTTCTTTGTGGACAGAAAAAAAACAATGAGGAAAGAATGACAAAGGGAAAATCAATGTCTTAACTATCACTAACGACAACAAAAAAGAATGCATTACCCAGGGACTTTAGAAAATTGTATTCACTCTGGTTTATTCTCGAGATTGTGCAGTTGCATTATGAGATAATGTGACAAATAGGTGCTTTCAGGAAAATCATTCATCATTCTTGAAGACTAAAGATCTGTGTCAACGCCATTGTTATGTCCCAATGCCCCCCCCAAATCCTGTACTGTATAATTTTTCTCCACAAAACTCCACCTAGTGAATTAAAATGACCCCATGTGAACTCCGAGATCAACTCTGATTAATATTGATCGTCTTACAAAATGTCCATTTTCTGGCTACCATTCAGTCTATTATTGCTTGATTCATGTCCAAAAACTGATTTTCAACTAAATTGCTCACATTTGGACAACCTTATAATACTCGGAGAAGCTGAAATCCACAGGGTTCTTCCACTAGGGGTCCCCTAGGGAGAAGAAATCCAACCAAATCTGTCCTAGTTATCACGTTAACACCAAGCATATCTGGCGGCAGCAGGTCCGGAGGTGGTTTGGGTAAAACTGCTATATCCTTGGAACATAATACTATGTTCCCACTGATTGGACCAAGGGCAGCCCAGTGGTTAGCCCTAAAACATGCATGTAATCGGTTAAATAAGGAATCAAAATTGTCCGTAGGTGTAAATGTGAGTGATTGGTTTTTCGTCTCAACACGTCAGCCCTGCGATGAACTAGGGCCACATCCCAACAGTAACTGCGACAGGTTCCAGCACCTTGTGACCTTCGAGGACAAAGCAGTTAAGAAGATGAATGAAAACTGATTGGACCATTGGCACCAAAGTGGACTTATTGCTTGGTTTTATGCTTCAAGTCACATCACCAGACTTCCGTTTTGAACAAGGAAAGTCTGCCTTTAGTTTTTGTGCGCTAACATGCAATGAAATATCAAAATTAATGCATTACTTTGATTTCAGATTTCAAGTTAATGATTTCAGTCCACTTTATTTTTGTCCTCATTTCTCATTAAACAAATTGCTGGGTCTCAGGAGGAAAACATGCAAAACTAAAAATTGGTGTGCAACTATCAGTATCATTATAAAAAAAAAAAAAATGAGGGAAACTTCTATGCTTTTTTGAAGCCTTTAATAACTTCAAAAATATTGATTACGTTTCCCACACTTCATTTCATTTTTGCTGAATGTAAAATGAAAGGAGTACTTTCTGCAAATGAGATGCTCCCTCATACAAGATTCATTTTGAGGATCAATAGGACTGTTTGGGTTCTCCCCCTGCCCAAAAACATACGGACCTCATCAGTAGGTTAATTGGTGGTTCTAAACTGCTCATAGATGTGAACGGTTGTTTGTCTTCATACATCAGTCCTACAATAATACTGGGCATTAGCTCCGACCAGCCCCTGAGATGATCCAGAGAATTAATTAATGCACCCATTAAGACTCATTTCCCAGAAGACAAGTCTATTTTACTTTCATTTTGCAGGTCACACAACGCACATTTAATGACAGAACCCCAAGGTGGAACATGAGTGCTTGTTCTCATTGTGTGTGGGTTTCTTTTCCATTCAACATTTAAAGCAGCAGGGTTTGACAGATCTTCAATATGCAGATTTTAGTGTGCAAATATTAGAATATATGGACCTCAGCAAGGTGTAAGAGGTGTTGTCATACTTCATACTGTTCACTTTTACATATTTTCTGTACTTTCATTACCCTGTTGAGTACTCCTTTTCCCAGATGTTTTTTTTTTTTTTTTTTTACTTTTTATGTACTTGAATCACTATGCCTATGCTGCTGAAAAGCTGCACATTTCTTAGTTATGAGGTTAATAATTTTTTTATGTTATATTAAGAGTCACTGAGCAAAATCCCATAATATAATAAAACACAGTCGTCCCTCGTTTATGTTCTAAAAATAACCCACAATAGGCAAAATCCATGAAGTTACTCTACTCTCCTTCCCTCAAGGTATCCAGAAGTCCAGGCTTTTGTACGATGGTTAGGTTTTGAGTTCAAACATACACGCAACCATGCTGGTTCAGAGACACACCATCAGTGATAGTACCTGGGGTCATGAGGGGTGTCGGGTCTTTCAACTTCAGACCCCCTCGCCCAGGCAACCGGACCGGGAGTGATCAATTCCTGGCCTGTGACCCCGAAGCATCTGTCCACGCTTTGTCTCTCATGATCCACAGCCACTGTGATGTTCTCTGCAGCTTTAGAGGCTGCTCTTCTCTTGCGAGTTCCAGTGATGCCCAGAAGACCATAGGCCTTGGATAGTGACTTCCCTGCGAAGCCCCTTGGCCCCACTTCGATGGGCATACACCTGGCTTGCCACCCCCTTCTCCAGCACTCCTCCACCAGCTCTGCATATTACTCCTTCATTTCTCTGGCCTACTCCATCCTCTCTTCCCAAGGCACCGTCACCTCCAGCACGGTTTCCGTGGACAGTACAATATCTGGTCTGAGGCTGGTCTACATGATATTTTGGGGAATTTCAGTTGCTTCCCAGGTCTGCTTTCATGTGCCAGTCTTTTGCTGTTCCAAGGAGGCCCGTCTGGCCTTTTGGGCGGGAAGTTGATTGCTCAACTGTTTGAATGAAAACAATTCCACTCCTTGCAGGCTGGGATCACTTTCTTTGGTCAACAGCAGTGCAGATGGAGTCAGGAACCATCTTCAGCACCTGGTCATGGCGCCACCGATAGCGGCTCTCTCCCAGGGCTTTAGGGCAGCTGCTGACGATATGCTCCAGGGTCCATCTTCCTCGGCATAGGGAGCATGCTGGAGTTCGACCTTGCTCCAGCAGCAGAGATTTGATGGGCTGGGCAGCACATCGTACACTGAAAGGACCAGGAATTTGATGCGGTAGGGCTCTGCCTTTCACAGCTCTGGCCATCAGATTTTCCTACCCATGGTTACCATCGTTCTATATTTGGGTGCAACTGCAGGTGCATTTGTCGGTGCATTTGTATCTAAAGTTTGAGAGAAAGTAGTTTCTACCCAGCTTTTATGCATCATTATAATCTCTGAGAAATTTCTGTCTGGTTTTAGACCTTTACCTCGAGGAGAGCTGTTTCAGTGTTATATTATGTAACCAATGACCTGCTTTTCGCAGCCGACAGGGTAGAGAGTGTTATTTTAATTTTTTTTTAGATCCAAGTGCAGCTTTTGACACCAGAGATCACGCCACTTTAATCGAATGTCTTAGAACCTGGGTTGGCATCAGGGACACTGCACTTATCTGGTTTCATTCATACCTTTTAGACAGAACTTTCAGCAGTCGCCATAGGCAACCACACATCCTTCAAAATCCAGATTGCCTGTGGCAAACCACTAGGTTTGGTTTTAGGTCCACCATTTACTCCCACTCGGCCAGATTTTCCGGTGCCACAACGTCTCCTTCCATTGTTATATGGACGATACACACATATACCTGCCCCTGAGACCAGATGACCCTAGAAGCCTAGCTGCTGTGTTCAACTGCCTCAATTATGTAAACCGTTGGATAGCCCAGAACTTTTTACAGCTTAACTCGAAGACAGAATTTATACCGTTTGGTTTACCACAGTCCATCACCTCCATTAAAAATAACCTCGGTCCACTGTCCACAAATGTCACAGTCATTGACAGAAATCTAGGAATAATATTTGACTCTTCAATCACTTCAATCACACGTCAATAAAGTTGTCCAGTCATGTTTCTTCCATCAACGGACCATCTCTAAAATCAAACCAATAGTCCCACACTCCGACCTGGAAACAGTCATCCAGTCATTCATATTCAGACTCAACTACTATAACTCACTTCTGTCCGAAAATCACTGTCAACTGCTCCAGAACGCAGCAGCTTAGCTTCTTACAGGTTTTAACAGACGACACCACATCACCCCTATTCTGGCTTCCTGGGTGTTTTTAGAATTGATTTTAAGATTTTATTGATCACTTTTAAAGCTTGAAAGGGCCTGGAACCTTGCTATATAACAGATATGATTGTCAATTATGAGCCAGTACGCAGCCTTATATCCTCAGGCGGGTTGTATCCTGGTTGTTCCAAAATCGAGGCTTAAATCAAAAGGTGACCCAGCCTTTTCCATCAGGGCCCCTGGACTTTGGAATGACCTGCTCAAGGAGATGAGGCTTGTGGAATCAGTGACTTTTTAAATCACATTTTTATAGACTTGCATTTGTGATGTTGTCACCTTTGATTGTCGAATATTTAATTATATCTCGTTTTAGCCATATATTAATACATGATGTTTTACGGATCTCTATTGTGTTGTTTCTGTTTAGTATCTTGCTCCATATGTAAAGCACTTTGTAAACTCAGTTTTTAAAAAGGTGCTACATAAATAAAGTTATTACAAAACTGTCACACTGCAGTTTTAACCTTAAGTGTTTTTATTCCATCGTTTTTCTAAAGACGATATATTACAGTTTAATTACTCAAAGTCATGCTTGTTGAGATGACACTAATTCATTAGTATTCCTCTCATTTTTTCATCTGTTTTTCACTAATCTCTCTTCCCTTTGTGTTCTTTGGTTTCTTGTTCCCATGTCTCTGATTCCCAGGTTCACTCATCCCTTGGGCGAATCAGAGCTGCTGTCAGATTGTATCATCCGATGCCTGACTGCTTCTCATCCCTCTGGCCCCAACATCAAGGGTTTTATACTTCTTTCCATTTACTTGCTCTCACATACCTGTTCTGGCACCCATTCAAAATTTAACATTACATTTTTCCTGTTTTAGACCATGCAAATTTTCCATTCCCAAGGTTATCTTTATCAATTGATGACGATTGGTTACACTCACTGCTGCCATTATAAGATCTTGTATTGCAACTTAATCATTTATGTTTCCACTATATCAGCTCGACTTTGCCTTTTTTGCGTTTCCATTATGTAAAATAATCTGGTATCGGTACAATTTTTTAAAATCTGTTCTGCTGAGGTTCCAAAACAGGTACAGACAGACATACTAAAACATGTGTAAACACTACAGACTACTGTGTGGTGTGGTTAGCTATGCATGTGTCCACAGACGTCTGAGGTTATCGTCTACACCACTCAGTATGTGTGACTACGTGGGAACCTGCACACGGTTTCCAACAGTCTTTGGTTCGTGTCCCGGTTTTAACATCAAATTCCTGTCAACCCCAGATATTCAAAACCTAGACTTTTTTTTTGCTAAATTAATTTGCTTCTGATTGTGTAATAGTTTGCTATAAAATGTTGCAAATAAATGTTCATTTTTGATGACATTTAGTCTATATAATACATATAATATTATGGACGGGGGCAGAAAAGCCAGGTTCAGATTACTGCATAAAGTCGGAATTTTATTATTCTTGGGCAGGATACATGCAGTCAATTCACCTTGGATTTACAAGGATGACAATTGGCACTAAACCAACAATAACTCATGAAAGAGTTGCAGCATCTGAAACCAACCACAATGAACATTTGAAAGAAACATTACCACAGTGTTGCAGCTTCAAGAGTATAACATTTAGATCTTTGTGTTTAAAAATTGGAATCAAGAAGCCATAAATTGTCAGATATTTGTTGTGCTTTATACACATTTAATTTTCTGTTAAATATACAGAAGTACAGTTAGAATGATTTTGTGCATCTTTATACAAACAAGTAAATTAGTTTTTTTTTTTTTTTGCTTAATTGCATAATGTCATCACATGAGGCTCTGTTCTCCAACACATTAATCTGTTTTACTAAAGTTTTCTGCAGCTGTGTTCAGTTTTGTGCAAACATCTGCTTTGTCAAATGATGAAGATGACCCTTTGGAGAATATCCCTCAGTTTCCTTTTATGATTAGTCTGTTATTAAAACAATGCATCAAATAAACTGATATTGATTATCTTCTGGCGAGGGTTCAGATGGTGTTTAAACTTTAGAAGTGTTCTGTAGAGTTCAATGTCAATCGTTTGTATCAAAAAATGCTAAAAAAAAAAAAAACAACCTGCATAAGTCCTATTTCCTGACTCGTGTATTTTGGATGCACTGTTTAAAGCGATATTCAGACTGTAATGATCTGAACCGAAAAGGCAAAAGTGGAGTGTTTAGGGGGGAAATCTGCATAGAGACGGACATGCAAAGGTGTGTGAAACTACCCATTTATTGATGTAGTATACACACACACACACACACACACACACCAGGTGGCATCACCATGTCAAAGCGCCTGCGTAGAACCTTTGTACTTCTGTTTCCTGTTTCATGAATGTATTACATACCAGGAGAGAACAAGAGGAGAACATTTTTCTCTATAAAATATTTGTGACAGTTGCTGAAATGACTCTTGGATGTAAATTACAGCGGTGAGGACAACTTCAAGGTCCATCACAGTGAAATAATCTGATGTTTTCAACGAGACAAGAAAACAGTTTTGTGTTTTCAAACCTTTAGATGGTGACATGAGTGGAGTATCCTTGAATTTTACATCATATATAGAGTCAAGGTCTAGGAAATGGTCAGTGTGACGACAATATACAGTGGAGCTGTTTTACATTAGTGTGGATGCAAATGACTATAACAGTTATTTCACTGGATTTCCATATGATTGGACATGTTTGTTCAGAACAGCTGATACACCAACAGCCATAGGCTATTATGTACATATTTATATTTATAGTGTGTTATTAGTCTGTGTTTGGACACATGGTTGTAAACTCATAAAACTGCATGGATAAAGAGCCCCTGAAAGCTAATTATATCCATTGAGGTTCATTTCTAGCTTATATGAGACATGACACCGGCATAGCATCAAGATGGATTAAAATAAT
>JAPSES010023196.1:0-13262 GCA_029822895.1 Maxillicosta whitleyi
GGGAGCCAGGATTTGAACCGCCAACCCTTTGGTCATTGGACAACCTGCTCTACCAACTGAGCCACAGCCGCCCCAAAGGGTGTGATATTTAGCCACATCTAATGAATGAAACCAAATGAATATCCCTTTCACCCACGTTTTTGATAGCCACAAAAAATATGTTATGGTAGAGTTAGGTTTGTCTGTTCTACATGTTTTAGTTAACCCGTCATTGACTGTCACAAATTTGCATTATTTCCATTATGGAATCAGAGATAGTGTATGTATTCCTCTAATGCCGGTTCAGGTATATTCGATATGTACCTAGTCAGGACACTGGAAATTATTTTGTGGCATCAATAAAACTATCTCCTGAGACAGAAAAATCTGTTTTATTACTGTTTCATTACTATTGACCATTATGTTGGTTGTTGCAAATTTGTATTCTACCCATGTTTCTATCTATTTAATATACTATTTATCTGATACATTATCCTTCAGTTCATTTCCATGCTTATTTTTGTTGTGACTGACATCAACATCTCCACCACTGTTGTTGTAACATGATGTCCATTCAAAACAAACTATTTGGTGAATGAATCAAAAGCTAAAGAAAGACTAACGAACAATATGCCAATCCTGGTGCTCACACACACACACACACACACACACACACACACACACACACACACACACACACACACACACACTGCTGTAGCAGAAGCAGAATGTTGCTTAAGCTCCTTAACCGTCTTTATTTTGGTTAGTCCTTTTAAGGTTCGGGTCCTGCCCACTCATGATGCCAGTAAGGTCAGGGTCAGTGGTCCTGGTCTGACCAGTGGAATCCCCGCCAGCTTCCCTGTTGAGTTCAACATCGATGCCAAAGATGCTGGGCAGGGCCAACTGAGCGTGCTCATCACAGTCAGTACACAAACATACTAAGGATCTGAACTGTAGCTGAAACACGGAGTTCTCTGACTCTATATAAATAACCTTGTTCTGTAGGATCAGGATGGAAAAGCCAAGCAGCCTAGTATCCATGACAACGGCGATGGTACCTACAGTGTGTCTTATACTCCCGACCGCACAGGCCGCTACACCATCGTCATCAAGTACGGAGGTGACGACATCCCCACCTCGCCATACAGAGTCCGAGCCACAGCGACCGGAGATGCCAGCAAGTGCACTGTCACTGGTACGTCACACTGTTGCACATTACCAGAGCTGAAGCCATCAATTACTATTGTAATTGAGTAATCTATTGACTATTATATTTAAATTGATAAAGTGATTATTTCAGTAGTTACCAGCTGGATCAAAACCACAAAACTTATACAAGTAAAAGGATATACTGTAGAGAAAATCTATAAAAAAAATAACAGTATAAAAGTATATATGAGAATATCTATAAATATAAACAACTATATCAAGTCTAATGACATTTACAAACAATATGTGCACTGCAGTCTTCAATGCATTCGAATTCAACTTACTAATAACTTAAGATGGAACTCGCAAACAAATTACAAACTATGAAGCCAAATAAGTTTAATGTTCGAAAAAGTGAGTCTTGGCCCAATGTTTAGTTGCAGCAAAATTAAGGAAACAAAGCTTCAATTCAGGAATATTGTAATCAAATACATTTTTAATCGAGTAATAATTTCAGCTCTATGCATTACTCATTTATCAGGTTAAAGTGATGGAGATATCCCAGTCCTGAAATGTTTAATAGTATTTTTCCTTTTCTGTTTGTTTACACATATAGTTTAATGTTTGTCTGTGTAGGTTCTCATTTGCCCAGGTCAACATTCTTCTTAGTAATTCTTCTCAGTTCAACTGTTCTGATATAGCTCTTTTAGAAAATGTTTTGTCTCTCATCCAAGAGACTTCTCCAAGAAGTCTTTTAGACTTTGAGAAAAAAAAAAAAAGTTTCAATTTTGCTTAATTTTTAAAAATACATTAATCATTTTCATTTTTTAAACCATGTTTTTAGTTTTGATTCTGGCTTCTCCCTACTATTATTTGTATTGTATTGTATTGTATTGTATTGTATTGTATTGTATTAGATTAGATTAGGTTAGATTAGATAGAACCTTATCGATCCTTTAGGCGGAGCCCTCAGGAAAATGAGGTCCCAATAGTAGCACAATATTAGATATACACACAAGAAATACTAGAAGAAAATAGCAAAGCAATAACAAAAAAAGAAAATGGTATTGAAAAAAACAGGTACATTGTAAAGTGCTTTACTGCAATTTCGACTCAGTTGTACTGTAATTTCATTATTTATCTATGTGTGATATATGCGTAGAGTTCAGTGGAGTGGATTTTTTTCTTGCAGGTCCTGGTGTGGGTCCAACAGTAGCCATTGGGGAGGAGTTAGGTCTGGTGGTGAACGCCAAGGCAGCTGGGAAGGGGAAGGTGAGCTGCATGGTGGTTCAGCCTGATGGCAGCGAGGTGGAGGCAGAGGTTCTGGAAAACGAGGATGGCACCTTCGATATCTTTTACACTGCTCCAGCCCCCGGAAACTATGTCATCTACGTCCGCTTTGGAGGGGAGAACATCCCCCACAGTCCCTTCAAAGTCATGGTAAATAAAAGGGAGTGGGTTCCTTCAGGGGTTTGTTATTGTTGATGTTTTTTAACCCCGCATCATTCTGATTAGAGAATGTAACTGAACTTTTTACATGGACGCTAAGTACATAATATGATGAGTCTGTTCATTTATTCTGAGTTTCTTACATGCACAATGTGGTCCCTCATGTGCTGTGTCCTTGAGGGCAACACAAGGACGATTATTTTATATTGTTTGAGTACCAGCTTCTGCTGAGGAACTGGGATGCATTCAACCAGTATCACATCCTGGAGGAATCGCATAATCTCATCCCCACTGCACTACAAAAACCAAAACTGCACTCTGGCCCAGTGAGATACCGGGCTTTAAGAAACAAAATGGATCCACCTTGAATTGAAACGTATATTAACGTTTAATGTTTTCCACCTTTATTTTTTTTAACATGTTTTCTATCAGGATTATAGCAGATGTACTGACATAAACATCATTTCTGTTTCCATGCCTCTGTGGGGATGAAACATACACATAAGTGGTGTTTTTTCAACTTTAATTGTCTTTTCATATTTTTATTCATGAGGAGAGAAAAAACAGATGCTGCATCAGGCTAGATGCAGTGGTGACAGAATGTGTTTTGACACATTCAGATGTTTTCTGATTATTTTTTCTGTTATTCATTAGTCATCTGAATGATATTGTTTTCCACCTTTTTTTTTTGCCATAGATGTGATTTGAACTGCACTTGAGTTGGTACATTATGCAAAATATCCTGATGTGGCAGTGACAGGACAACGTGTGCGTGTGTGCGCGCGCGTGCGTGCATACGTGTGTGTGGTGAGAGTTTAACACTTACTTGTCGTGTCTTCAGGCTACTGATGAGGTTCCCATGATGCAACAGCAGACGTCGCTACAGCAACAGGCAGCTCCCCCTGGAGCTGGGTTCCAGCCCTGGGTACCACAGTGACACACTGAAGACACATCGCACATACTGAACAAAAAATCAAACACACACATCAATTGCACACTAAACACACACAATAAAAGTCACCGAACAGGTACAACACTGACAATAAATAAACATATCAATTACATGAAACACTCATATCAAATGCACACTGGACAAATGACAAAACACATCAATTGCACAATATATGCACATACCAATCTCATACTGAACACACTTCAACACATATTGAACATGATCATGCACTAAGCACACACTGAACACGCTCATCAGATTCACATTGAACAAACCAAGTAAATGCATATTAATCCCAGCTCAAACACATCAATCACACACTGCACAGGCTGCACACATACTGAACACACAAACACTGACTCCCATCTATCTCTGCAGGTGAATGGCCGCTGGTTCGATACGTCTCTCTCTCCATTCTTAAGCGTACTCACTCACCTGCTTTGCCTCCTGCGTTATCATCACTTAATTTTTTTGTGTCAGTAATTGGGATTTCAGCGAATGTCTAACATCACAAAACAGATCATCTCTAGCAGTACTCAATGTGCTGCTACAGTTATGGGTGTTTACAGATTTATTTATTATGTTTTGGTGTCTGTCCCTGGTGTTTCTGTGCACTCTTCATTGCTCTGGCTGCATCACCAGTTCCTCTCCTCATCCTCTTCCTGCTCTGTTGCACTACACTACCCGGGATGCCCCTGTATGTGGGCGGGGCTTGGAGGCAGCAGCAGTATCTTTCTAATGATTGAAGAGATTAAGATGTGTGTTTTTGCAATAACACATTAAAGTGTCCTGCTGTCTGTGTTCTTCAGGTGACTTCAGACAATTATGAACCCATCGCCAGCAGCGTGAATGGAAGTGGATTCAGACCGTTCGACATGGTCATCCCCTTCTCCTTCAGAAAAGGAGAAATCACTGGTGAGGGTGGATGGATAAATGGATGATATTACTTCTAAATACACAATATGGCATTTTTGTTCAACCACAGAATAAATTAAATATTTATCTGAATTTAGATGTTGCTTAGATGTCTCTGGGCTGGTAGGGATATATTTATATATATACACCAGGAATTCCATCTGTCCTTCTGTTCATCTTTCTGTTCATTCATGACTTTTCCTGGCAGGGTATGAGTGAGCAGGAGGGGCAAAGTGTAGTGCAAGTGGACAGGGTTAGTATAAGTAAGCTTAGTAGGCTACTTTACTAGTTGAAAATGTTTGGGTGGATCAAACAAGTCATAAAACTTACAATGCAGGTTTTTTGTTTCTGTGTTTTCGTCTGGAAACACTACATGTGAAATTTCTAAGTTATAGTGGTTGACACATTTCTCCTGGCATGAACTTTGCATCAAACTTACTGATTTCACAACCTCTACAACAAAAACAGACATACAAGTACATAAAAAACTGAAGCATGGAATAATCTGAAAGTGCAAAAACACATTTTTACAATTATGGAGATTGTAACAACAACAACAAAACAAACTATCACAAACTCTCTCTCTCTCTCTCTCTCTCTCTCTCTCTCTCTCTCTCTCTCTCTCTCTCTCTCAGGTGAAGTGTTGATGCCTTCAGGAAAATCAGCTCAGCCATTCATCTCAGATAATTTGGATGGTACTGTAACTGTGCAGTACTCTCCGACTGAAGCTGGTTTGCATGAGATGCACATCAAATACAACGGCACACACATCCCAGGTCAGAGCATGCACATGAAATACATAGGGTAATAACAGTGACCCCTGGAGAACTTCACTGACATATTGACAGTAGAATTATTGTAGTATCTGTATGTGAATGCATTCATCTCTTTATGTTTGTAGGTTTTAATCTTTGTCATGTTTGTGCTTTTCAGAGTCGCCCCTTCAGTTCTATGTGAACCATGCCAGTAGTCCCAATGTGACAGCGTATGGCCCTGGTCTGAGTTATGGTGTGGCCAATAAGACGGCCACCTTCACCGTCTACACAGAGGATGCTTCTGAAGGTAGGACAGGAGGAGGAAGAGGGGAATACACGGCCTCAGAACCAGCTGTGCTAGAAAAGTTCAAATTCAAACTATAACTTTTCCCCTTCAAATTAATTGCCCTGGAGTATCTAACTGTGATCTCAGCTCCTTGCAGTCATTTAACCTTTTTTGACATTGCATTTATGACTGCTGGAATGATGACCAGAAGGATCAACACATGCAAGTGTGTCAGGATGTCCTCGAGCGCCGTGAAATCTAACTAGAATGCAAGGGAGAGTCATCACCGGTGATGAGTCATAGATCTTCAAGTACAACTCGGAGACCAAACACCAGAACCTTCAGTGGAAGAGTACAATGTCGCCAAGGCAGAAGAAAGCAAAACAGTCGGAGTCCAAAGTCATATTGATCGCATTCTTCGATGTAAGGGGCATCGTCCACAGGGCCAGACAATCAACCAGCATGTCTACAAAGAGATCCTGCAGCTTTTACTTTGTTCAGTGCACAAGAGGCGAGAGTTGTGGCAGGACAACCCGTGGCTGCTTCACCATGACAACATGCCTGCTTAATGCTCTGAGGTCCTGACCAGAAGAGCATCACCTGCTGGAGCAACCTCTCTACTCACCCAACCTGGCTGTGTGTGATTTTTTTTCGTCTTCCCCAAACTGAAGGACATCATCAAGGGGACCTGTTTTGAAGATGTAGATGAAGTCAAGATGGCCATTATAACTGCACAGCAGAGGATCCCAGAATCCTTCCAGGAGTACATGAAAATATGGCAGAGAAGGCCGGGAAAATGTTAGACTTCAGGGCGATTACTTCGAAGGAATAACTTATAGTTTGGGTTTGAAATATATGTTTTGTGACATCAATCATGGAACTTTTCTGACACACCTCTTACAGTATATTCTTTGTTTGTAACTGTGTTGGTACAGGGGGTCTTGACTTAGCCATCGAGGGTCCATCCAAAGCTGACATCAGCTGTGTGGACAACAAAGATGGGACATGCAGTGTCAGCTACCTGCCCACTCTGCCTGGAGACTACAACATCCTGGTCAAATACAACAATGAGCACATCGCCGGCAGCCCCTTCACTGCCAAGATCACAGGTCAGAAAACATTCACTGATGAGGCAGAAAATAAAACCTTACTTCTTTCCTTTGCATAGAACAGATTATTTGACTAGGTGGAAAAATAGTAAAAATGTACAAAAGTAAAAGGATATATATCAAGAAATAACAACAGCATAAAAGTATGTATAAAAATGCCTATAGATACAACAAACAAGTCAAATGAAACCTACAAACATATGTACCTAAAAATCCATTTAGTAGTTTACAACCTGGTTTTTCAATAATTTAACTAGTCTATGAAGAATAAAAATACCGTTATTTTCAGAATAGCTAATATGGCAAAATAATTCTGTCTATTTGGAATTTTGTGAAAGACAGATATTGATGTGGAATGAATTTTGACCCATTTTATGTGTTTTTATATCAGAGGACAACCAACGGCGTTCTCAGGTCAAACTGGGCTCTGCAGCTGATTTCTCTTTGGACATTAATGAGACGGACCTGAGTCTGTTAACAGCAAGCATCAGGGCACCATCTGGTCGAGACGAGCCGTGTTTACTAAAGAGGATGGCCAACAACCATATTGGTAACATAACCACAAACACAACTTTAACTTGGATTGAAACATGCATTATTTCTGTCAGTGTTTGTCAGTGTTCCTATATCGTCCATTGCAGGTATCTCCTTCATCCCCAGAGAGGTGGGTGAACACCTGGTCAGCATTCTCAAGAATGGCTGCCATGTTTCCAACAGCCCCATCTCCATAATGGTGGTCCAGTCGGAGATCGGAGACAGCAGTCGGGTCAAAGCCCATGGTGATGGGCTCGTCCAGGGAACCACCTTCAACAACGCCAGCTTTGTGGTTGATACACGAGAAGCTGGTTCGTACCGTAATGCAGATGCACACTCTGAACATGTAGTCACGTGATACGAGTATATTTATGTCTGTGTGTTTGTGCAGGTTATGGAGGCTTGGCTCTGTCTATTGAGGGTCCCAGTAAGGTGGACATCCAGACAGAGGATATGGAGGATGGGACATGTGGTGTTACCTACTGTCCAACTGAACCAGGAAACTATATTGTCTCTATTCGCTTCGCTGAAGAACACATCCCAGGTTGAACTATGTTTATACTTATAGACATTAAATTAGTTTTTTTAGTCCATCATTTTTCTTGAGATATGAGTCCAAAAGGGTAACAGTGACACACCTAACTGTGGGCTTGGGCCATTTCACCAGAGGACGATAGGCTGGGGCCAGCAGAATGGAGATGTGGTTGGAAAAGGTGGGGGTAGGGGAGGGCTCTGTATGTGCCATGTATGTTCATATACACAGTCGACCTCTCTGTGTAGGACTGGTGACATGTTGGTGGAATCTAGAAGAGTGTCCATCAGTTTTACATGGTTAAAGTCAACTGCAACCACATAAAATGCCTGTGGGTGTTTGCTTTGCAGAGATTCAATAGTGTCATGTAGGTGTCAGGGATGACATTAACATTTATATGTAGAAGGCAGATAGCCAATGGTTTTCTGTGTATACTTTGTAAAGGCATTTTATTCTTGTACAATAGCCATTAATATTACAGGGAAAACCAAACCAAACTAGTGCCTGATATTCTGTTTTGTTTGAGTTCATGTTGCATTGTTCATTGGTGTCTTTATGAAGTTGTTGCATTTATTTCTGCATTATTTATTTATTTGTTTGTTTGGTTGTTTGTTTTTGTACTTTTTTGTGGTTTTCACAAGTGTGATATCTCTGGTGTCAACAGGAAGTCCATTCACAGTGCGGGTGACAGGCGAGGGTCGAATCAGGGAGAGCATCACCAGGCGACAGAAGGCAGCGTCCGTTGCCAGTGTGGGGAGTGTGTGTGACCTCAGTCTGAAGATACCAGGTACACACACACACACACACACACATCTCTGTTCACCCCAGTAGTTCACTGATAATGTACCTGAGAGTTCAAACACAACAAAGTGTCATATATAACCACTGTTCAGATGTAATTTTCAGCCTAGTACAGAGAGTGGGGTCAGACCATCTCAGTTCACCTAATGAGTCAATCCACTGCAGCCCTGCATTAAAGCTTAAAGGTCAATAAATAAATTAAAAAAAAAAAAAAAGGGAATGGCGTATTGAACATCATCATCAACCCTACCTTATTTATGGGATAAGAATGGAATCACTTGGAAATAGCATTTATTAGAAAATGAAAAACTGTTGAACCAAACACCTGAGTCAAAGTGATTAATCAATAAAACTGTAACTGAACATGAAAGACTAAGTCCGATGGAGTGGTCCCACATTAGCTGCACACTGCCATTGGAAAGAGTTCTACTGATACTCTGTCCTTCTGTAGCTCGGACTCTCTCTACATCCTTTCTTTCCAAATCAGGAGAGTAAATACAAACAGATTATAGATGAAACCTTTTAACAAAATGAATGAGACAAAATGAACACACTTTTCTGGATATTCGTGTTTGTTCATGTTGCATCTTTCTTTTAGGCTACATTCAGACAGCATTTCTTAATGTACAATTCAGATTTTTTTTTTTTTGTGAAATCAGATTTGTTGTGTGCTCGATCATATTACACTTTAAATGTAACTTCTCTCAGTCTTTATTATGAAGTGAATGCAACCCTGAAGTGAGCATCATGTACAAAAGAGACCCTGACATAATTAGGAATGACAGCGTACATGACATATCTGGAAGGTTGCACCATTTTGAACTTACAAGCTATCGGTTGCTATGGGCAACAGCATAGTACTGACATGCAGGAAAGACCTGTATAAATCAAGAGAGATGATTTTTAAAAACAGATAAGGTGGTGGCAAAAACAAGAGGTTCCTATCAGGAGAAGCTCAACACCACTGCAAAGCAAAGGTATTTGGAGAATATCCGAGATATTAAAGAGATATATACATATATATATATATATATATATATATATATATATATATACCCCTATGTGCTACCAGTGTTCACCGCCATCCGACTGGTCCCTTCCACCCTTTACCTACATGCAGTTAATAAACTTATGGTCTCATTCATAAGCATAAATTCAGCATAAATTACTACACAGTGCAAGAATTCAAAAGCCTCAAGTCCCTTGACAGCTGTGAACAATTTTGCTGTGGTTGGGCTCAAGACTTTGTGATCTACAAGCCCAATGACTGTGACTGGCAAAGTTAAGATTGTACAAAGACATAAGACAAATTTTACATATTTATAGGAATTGTAAATACATTAAACAAGTCAGAAACTCAAAATAATATACCTCCGGGTCTGTACATTTCCTGTCAGTCACAGGGGTAACTGGAAAGGTCGGATAAACTGTCAAATGACAAATTGGATAGAGATCAAATATGGACAAAAATCTAATTGGGTCACATTTTCCTGCTGTCTGAATGTAGCCTAATTTCAACAGTGATCTGTAATTATAGTTGCCGGTTACATATTTACCCCCTCCCTGTCTGAAAACACCTATGAGAGCAGCTATAAATGTCTTTTCCAGTGTCTGCCACCCGTCCACTGCTGTTTTAAGTCAGCGATGTCTTTTGCCTGCTCTTATTTTTGTCTTTTCTTTCTTACCCTTTCCTCTTTTGTCTTCCTGTCTCTTCTAACACTCCTATTCAGTTCCTTCCTCTTCCATCCATCTATTCCTCCTTTTCCCTTCCTCCTCCTCCTCTTCTCCTTCTCCTTATCTGTCCTCCTAATCTGCCTCTTTTTCCAGTGAGCTGGTTCCTTCTGGTTTTGTCTCAGCAGCTCCTCTCCTCTGTCTCCGCTTCTTCTTCCTCTTCTTCCTCACGCTCCTCCTGTTCCATCTGGTGGTCTGGAAGGGCTCGTCCCTCTGCATCTGCACGGGGTCAGAACAAGCGTCCTGGGTGTGTCTGCCTTGTCTCTGGCCTGCCGGGGCTGGTTGTGGTCGGTGGAGCGAGGCCAACCAGGGCGGTTTGGGTTGTTGATGGCCATTGTTCAGTGTGTGGTGCTGGGCTGGAGGGTGCGTTGTAGAACCCTGACAAATCATTAATGTCAGGGTTTTTCCTCAGGTTTGCAATATCACATGCTTCATTTTACAACAGTGTTAATTAATGTTTTGTTTTACTCTTTTCAGAAACAAGTATTAAAAAATAAAGCAAGTGGGTTAACTAACTTAATAAGCCAACAATCAAAGTTGAAATAACAAACATTATTTTCAATTACCTACACTATTTTTTTCTACAATTTTGATAGTGTTTTGACTTTTTCTATTTAATTAATTTTTTACACTGTTTTGTTCAGCATTTTGGTCTCCAATATAACTGGGGCCACAATTTGCTTGACAGTTTTGATGTAAGAGGGTTTGAACCTCATCAATTTCCCCTATTGGATGGATTTAATTATTTTATTACTGTATGGATGTTACCTGATGGGAAAACAGGACAGGGGTTATACATATACATTCATATAGGCCCAGAAACAGAAACAACCAATGGGCAAAAACAACAGTAACAACAGCAATTAACAGTAACAATGTCAATAAAGAGAAACAAGAGCAATAGCCCTGTTGCTTCCTGGGGGTTGTCATTTTTGTGCCGGGGGTGTTGTCATTACCTCCCCTTCTTTCCTTTTTAAATGCATATATATTGGCACGTATACTGCCAGAACTGGGGTTTGCCGGGCCAATACAGGGGTCTGGTGTCATGGCTGGCCCTGGGCTCTTCAACACCACTGGGGGCTTCCCCTGTCTCTGTCAAACCTGTCCCATCTCCACGGTGGGGTAGGTGACTGTTCTGCTGATGGGCATGGAAGCACTTATCTGCCATTGGCACCTGGGGATGTGTTTTGCCCCTGAGGTGTGGTACCTGGGGGTAGGGGGCTGGTCTCCTTTATATGGGTCTGGTATTGGTCCAGCACCTTCTGCTGGGGCGGGTCCTTCATTCACAGACCCTGTGCTTATGGGCGTGGCTGGTGCTGCTCGTCAGTTGGCCCCTTGCTGGGTGGGGGGAGGCGCTACATTGTCCCTGCCATGGGGGGACATCATAGCATAAAATTGTAATTTAAAAAATCAAGATTGCACATGTCGATCTGTTACGATATTCATGTCCAACTACATGTAAATATTTAAATAATACGTATGTATCTATGTATGTAAAGAAGAAGTAATAGAAATAGAAAATTCTTTCTATAGTTCCTATTCACTCTTCAATGTTTCTACCTGTCTTTCTACACTGTTTTTAACACTCCCCCTCTACTTATCTTATCTTATCTTATCTTATGATTCGTAGAGCTTGTACAAGTCCTTCCTGTTTCCATTTGCATCTAAATTTTTCTTGGATTGACTGTTCTCTTTTTCCATGTCCTTCATAGCCATCGACATACAGGATGTCACTGCTGAGGTCACGTCTCCTTCCGGGTCTTGCCAGCCCGCTGAGTTGGTGGCTGTTGGTAAAGACACCTACTGTGTGCGCTTCGTCCCCACGGAGATGGGTGTGCATAGTGTGAATGTCAAGTACCGGGGTATGCATGTGCCTGGCAGCCCCTTCCAGTTTACTGTGGGGCCACTGGGGGAGGGAGGAGCCACCAAGGTGAGAGCAGGAGGACCGGGACTAGAGGGAGCTCTGGCTGGAGAACCAGGTAAATACATTGTCACTCCACTGATTCCCCCTGCAAATATGTCACCATGCTTCCTCTGTGGAAACAGCTAATTATAAAGTACACAAATACAGTTGCTCATTTGCATTTGATTATGCACTTACAACCCATGAGAATGTACAGTATATTCATTTTGTTCAAAAGTTTGCTTTTACCTCTGCTAGAATAATAACAGTGCACACAAGCCCACATTTCTTTCATTATTTGTAATATAGTTCTGTATCTTTAAATACACCACTCGAAAAAATTAAGAGACCACTGCACTTCTACTTAATACACACCTGATCCATCTCTTATTTAAGAAGAAGTATAAAAACCACTACTGTGACCATATCATCTTACAATAGGTAAAAACAGTGCTATTAATACCGTGAAAAATAATTGAAATCTAAAAATAACTATGGAAAACTACTCAACTTCTGCTGACAACATTCCCAAACTCTGAGGATGGGTTTTTCTATCAAGACAATGCTCCTTCCCTCAGTGAGGTCAATAAAGATGTGGATGATGGACCAGATGAAGACACTGTCTTGGCCAGTCTAATCTCCCAACCTGAACCCACTATGAAAACTTCTGGAGGAAGATGGATGGTCACAAGCCAAAAGATCCAAAATCGTACCAAACCGAAATTTCTTTGTACTGTTACACCTCTATTGAACATTGCTGAGCTTCTTGAATTTCTATGCTAGGAGCTGCATAAAGTCATCCAACAGCAATGGTGGAGAGCTAAGACAGGTGAAAGCTGACATTTAAAATCAGGGTTATTCCACCATATTGCTCTCTGAACTTTTCCCAAGTTCCAGCATTATTATTGTGTTGTTTAAAATGAATATGAAGTTGTTTTCTTTGCATTATTTGAGCTCTGAAAACAATACCATGTATCATGTACTGCAAAACATGCTCTAAATAACCCATCCATCCATCCATCCATTTTCAACCGCTTAGTCCCTTTCGGGGTCGCGGGGGGGGGGAGCTGGAGCCTATCCCAGCAACTATGGACGGAAGGCGGGGTACACCCTGGATGAGCCGCCAGTTCATCGCAGGGCCACACAGACAGACAGACAACCATTCAC
>JAPSES010023207.1:0-13262 GCA_029822895.1 Maxillicosta whitleyi
AGTTTTTTACTCCCATATAATTTTTTTAGTCATACCCCCCTCCCTGGTATTATTTTTTTTCCCCATTAACTTTTTTTTGTCATCTTTTTTGCCTCATTAAAGATTTTTCCTGGTACTATTTTTCCCCATTAATACCCACAAAGTCTTTTTATAGTGTTTATTTTTCCCCCATTGCAAATTTGCACAAACATTTCCTTGCAACTAAAATGCTCTTGGAGCCTGGAGGGGCCCCTAGTTTGGATTTGTGTGCCGTGTTTTTTTGTTTTTAGAGGTTCACACTGTCACTGATCCACTTTAGCTTAAATTTCAGACCTTAAATTTGTTCAATATAGACCTTGAATAAAAGGTCATATAGAAAATAGATAAAATATGATCCAAAAATAAAGCTATTGCACTATAAATGACGAGGTTTATAATAGTTTTTTTGCTAACAATGTAAGCGTTAAAGTGGGTGTATGTAGAAACAACCACAGCTACAGTTTGAGCTCATGAATTCAGATCAAATACCTCAGTGGAACAAAGGTGGGCATGACTGTGAAAACATATCACCTCCAGAACAGATCAGTCTGAAAAAACATCCGGAATCTCCTCTTGCGAAAGCACATAAATCCACACAGGTCTGTTGGAAAAGCAGCAAAGTTGAGATAAAAACAGGTGTAAAAAGGCTTCGTGGATGTAGATCAGACATGACAGTAGTGATTCTTACCTTTAATAAACATCAGTAATCATCAGTATAATGAGCTTCGTCTCATTTTGACCATTATAGACTTCTGTAGAATCCTTCCAACATATCAAATTACACAACAGTCTTCTAAATCGGATATTTACAGGAACATAAAAAGTCTTCTTAATGTATAATAAGCCTCAGATTTTAATATATTTGTAAGTAATTCTTTCTAAACTATAATTCACAAACAAATATTTCACTGTAAACACTAATACCTCTGCATTTTACACATTAGATTAAAAAATAAACTTTATACTTTAAATTTGTTATAACTATTTAATGTATTAAAAGACTAAGATATGTTTTATATAAGCCAGAATAACTATAATTATATTTAGGAATTTGGGACCTATAGATGAAACATTCAGATTTTTACTTTTTTTTTTTTTTTAAAGAAGTAACCAACCTGACCTTTCTACCAATATTCAACTTAATTTTCTGCATGTACGTGAAAAAAAAAAAAAAAAAAAGCGAATGTAATGAATGCTACTGGTTCAAATCCCAGGTGGGCCCTTTACGCTATACATGCCTATACCTTGTAAGCCCAATGTAATGTAATAATGTAATCTTTTTCACTGCCGCCTTTCATCACATTTGTCTGAACTCTGCACTGGTAGGAGTCACTCACCTGCTGTAAATACATGAAAACAACAGTGAAGTGAATCCAAGACATATGTTG
Source organism: Maxillicosta whitleyi (assembly GCA_029822895.1). NCBI lineage: Eukaryota > Metazoa > Chordata > Actinopteri > Perciformes > Neosebastidae > Maxillicosta > Maxillicosta whitleyi. The sequence continues at coordinate 1,407 of JAPSES010023207.1, forward strand.
TAGTAAAACATTGACAGAGGCCTTTTTCTGCAATGAATACTAATAATGTTTATACAATGTAGACCAGGGGGGGGTCACACTCATGTTGGTTCAGGGGCCACATTCAGCCCAATAAGGCTTTAAGTGGGCCGGATCATTAAAAATAATAACATAATAATATATAAATTACATCAGTTCCACAATTATATGTATAATTTCTATGTTTTAGTGTGAAAAAAGTAAAATTGTATCACTAAAATACTTAAATCTGCAAACTATCCTTTAAAAACATGAACAAAAAGAAATTCATTAAGAAAAAAAAAGTACAATTTTTGCCATTATTTGGCCTCACTTCCTCGTTTTCACACGTTCATTATAACATACAGATCACAGTGGATCTACAAATACACTATTTAATAACAGGTAAAATATTGGTACAATTACACTGAATTCTCTTTAGAAATTTCTGGTTGTTCATATTTGTTCAGGTTCACATTGTTTGTAAAAGGCTAGTCTGTAAATAAACAATTGTGTAATTTGTTTACTGAAAAAAAAATGCAGTTTCCATTATTTATAGTTTATTATGATAGTGTTTTATTGGTCTGACCCACTTTAGATTGAACTGACCTGCAATTATTTTAACATCTTTGATTCTTTATATCTTTTGTATTTCACTAATTCATCCCGTGGGCCGGATTTGATCCTTTGGCGGGCCGGATTTGATCCCCGATCCGCATGTTTTGACACCCCTGCTGTAGATCATCTAAAAAACAACCTACTGAATACACCATTTTCACTATGTATTAAGGAATTTTTTTTTTTGACTGAATTTGCTGCTTTCCTTCATACCTGAAGCTGAAACTCTCCACATTTTAAATAAATAACCTGAAAAACCATCACATCTTAACAGTAAATTAGAACTAAGCACTTAGGCTGGAAGTGTGAAAGCAAACTTAAATAAACCCAGTCCTTCCAAAACATTACACACGGGCACCCCCTACAGGTAACACGGTGATACTACAGAAGGCTTTTAGGAACAGCATCTGGACATGGCACCTGCTACTTAATCTACAATGAAAGACAAAAGGGTATTCAAATAAACACATGTTCATTTTGCACTGCATGATAAGTCCTTTATAATCATTTTAGGAGTAATAATCTTCAAATACTACAAGTCAGTTCTACAGATTCATAATGTCTATAATGAAAACAAACAAGTTATTTTTAAAATAAGTGCAAACATTTACTGACAGAATTCACATTTTGAGTTAAAGATGGCTCCATTTTTGTGAACAAATACCCCAGCCCAGTGAGAGTACGGTCTATTCTTTCTTAAACTATGGGTGGCTGTGACTCAGTTGGTAGAGTAGGTTGTCCAATGACTGAAGGGTTGGTGGTTCAAACCCTGGCTCTGACTGCCCATGTGCCTCTAAATTTCTCCCAGTAGAATCTGTGCAGCATCCACCTTCTGTTAATTCTGTTGTACATGTGTGATGACAATAAAGGCATTCTATTCTACAGACTTGTTTCAGATTCATTACCAGTGAAGTCAAGATCGTTTCCAACACTGAACCTCACCCTCAAGTCGTCAGCTTTTCCATAACCGAGTCCGACCTGAATTCACTTCTGGTCCGAGGTTCCTAAACATGAATTAAAGTGTTTGTAGTAATTAAAAAAGAAAGAACTCAAGTGTGAAGAAGGTGTTATACCTAGTCAAAATCGGCTTTATTTCAGACTTCCCTTTGATTCACAAAACATAGAAAATGCATTCGTATCCGCTTCAAACACAAACTTTCATTGGGAACTTGTCAGACACTCACCACATCAACCTCTTGAGCTCAACACACTTTCAAGCTCCCCCCAGTGTTTAACTCCCACACAGACTTCACCAGCACAAAAATCACATTTTCACAGAGAGGGTGGTAACAAGGAGAAAATAAAGCACACAACCAGACACAGCATTCACGTCAAATCAGACAGCAAGAAAAAAAAGCTAGCAAAGTATACAAATACTCAAAGCACTTGACATTTCACTGTGTTTTTAAAGGATTAAGGTTGAGAGGGAACGATGAGAGAAAGGAGACCTTAGGGATCTCGAGACGCAGTTAAATGTCCTTGTGATGGCCATTAGGAACACACTCGTACCTGCTTCTTCCTCTCACATTCGCACAAAGCCACAGGTTCTTCTCAACTCTCGCAGGCATTTGTCGCTTTTTTTTCTCAAAAAACAAAAACAAAAAAATTCTCACACGTGCTTTCTTTCATTTTGCTCTCCCGTTCGCTCACTCTCAGTCTCACTCTGTCCAACACCAATCCCACTCATCGATCTCGAAAAAGTGACAAAAGCAGACAGGCTTTCTATATCCGTAAAAAAGGGGAGAGGAAAAAAAGACAACACCCACCGTCTAACACAGTATATGCAGAGTGAAGCTGTGTTCTTTGATGACAAAGCATTTACACATGGGAAGAGGGGAACTGATACTGAGATCGGTCGAACATTGCAGCCAATGAGGCGCTTCCTCCCGGGAATATGGGAAAGAGTTGGTGAACTGCAGAAGAGATTTTCATAAAGGCGTTTCCGTAAGACGTCAAACAGAAAAACAAACAAAAAAGATGCAATCAACTGCATACAGATACATCATTACAATAAATCAGGCCCATTGTACAAGGGACCGAGGGGGACTTGTGAGATACTCGTGCATGTTTAGAAATATATACTTTGCATGCACAGTCATCTCTGTGTATTATTTTGTCAAAAAGAAAAAAGTAGTGTGGCGGCTTCCACTAATAAATTTTGCACCCATTCAATGCATGACTTCATAATCAGCCATATATAAATTTCTTATGTAACAAAATAAAAAGGCAGTGTATTGTCAAATAATAGAAACTTAAGATCGGAGCAGCCCGCCCATTGGTATACTTACCAGATTAGTCTAACAGAAACAGAAAAGGTCAACTGGATGTTATCTACATTCCCCAACTAGATGACTTGGACTCCATAGAGGTGCCAAAACCGGAACTGAAGCCGCTGCTGGAGGCGGTGTTAGTGCCTGCAGCCCAGCCCAGGCTAGCGGAGCTGGGGCTGCTGTAACTGGTGCTGGCGGAGCTATAGGTCTGGTCTCGGGTGGTGGTGGCTGTGCCCGCTGTTGTGGTGAGACCCTGCTGGTTAGCCAACATGCCCATCATGCCCCAACTGCTCTGCAACGCCGCCTGAGCTGCTGCAACCATTGCCGGGTTAAGGCCGAGAGCCCCAAAGTTAACCCCACCACTACCACTGCCCAGCCCACCGCGATTACTGCCATAGCCCTGACTGAACCCGCCAGCCCCAAACCGCCCTCGATCCATCATTTGCCTACTATTATTGTGTTTGGGCTCAGCGTTGGAGATGTGCACACTGATGCCCTTGATGATCAAATCCTCTCCACACAGGGCTTGGGCAACCTGAGGAAAGAAACAACAAGTGAGAAAAGCAAAACAAAGGCATAAACTAATATCACAACACAGTCTGTGGAGGTCAGTGTTACCTGGTCATCTGCAAACGTGACAAAGGCAAAAGCCCTGAAAGGTTTTGGGATGAAGACGTCAGTGACTTCACCATACTGCATGAAGTACTGCCTCAGGTCATCAGTGGTCATGTCCTCGGTGCAGCGACCAACAAAGATTTTACGGCTCCTCATGGGCTCATCTGGACATGCCTGAATGTAGAAAGAAGAAAGCATTTATGCAATGTGAAATGACTGTCCCAGATGTGTTTGTTTTACTGATCCACCTTTTGTTTCTGCAAGGATCCTAATCTGGCCTTTCTAGGTTCTGTAATGTGATTGTTCTTTGTATTAAAAAGATGAGAATGTCATCTTCAGATATCATCCTGTGTGCAAACCGTTATTACAGGGTTCTTACAGGTTTCTACAACTTAAATTTAAGACTTTTTAAGACTACCCAGGACAGAATTTAATACCCATTTCACAGCCATACTGGTAAAAATGTTTGACTCCTAGTATTTAGGAAAATGTATTTACTTCTACTACTACTACTTCTACTTAATGCCTTGATTCCCATCATTCTAAGTTGAACTGATGTCTTGCACAAGCTGCAGTTAACTTCAAACACGCTCCACTCATGTCAACCAAGTCAACAATGAAGCAGACATTATTAAATCTGCACTTTCCCATAGTTACTTTTCACTTCTGTGATCATTTCATAAGAGGGGCTGCAAAATTAGTAATAACTGGTTCCTAACTTCAATATAAATTGTCAGGTTGGAATTGAGCAGACCAACATTACATTCTTTTCAGCATGGACATTTCCCAGACATTTAAAAATACGAAACAGCGAGCAGGTTTATGGCAATATAACTTAAGACCTACCATCAAATGTAATAGTTTTAAAAGACTTCTTTTAAAAAAGGTATTAAATGAATTTTTGTAAATTCAAGAATTTGAAGACTTTCAAACTCTGCATTATTGTCATGTGTCTAATGAGTGCGGTAACCCCCTGACATAGTATGTTTTGGATACACAAGTATCTTCCTTTTGGACGGCCAGGAGGATCTTTCCTCACTGTCCCACAACTGTCCTTTGGTTGTTGTGTGAGCTCTGATCTGTGCACAAACAAAGCCTTGAAATAAACAAACTTTATTTGAGTGTTGATTTTTGATCTCAAAATCCCACACAATGTTTTTTTTTTTTTTTTTTTTCCAATTTAAAATATCTTCATTAGTGTTACCTTTCCAATCCCTTGTACTTCAACAGTTATTAAAATCAAGGTGATTGATAGTTAGCCTGGAACTGATATTCAGCATCTTTACAACAGTTAGTATTTTATTATTTATTTGTATGCATTTTCTGCTTCAGCTTTGTTGGAGCTCTCTCTCCTTGTATTTAACTGTTACATTCTTGATTTTTGCTTCCTTTACTTGAATTGAAAGACAGATTAAAATTTATTTCCGAGTCTTTTGTTGTTACTCTAAAAAAAATTGACAGATTTTCATTTTTACTGCCTATGCATGTCAATTCTAAATATCAGTTTTAGTCTTAAACAATATAAGTGAATGCATACGAATGATTCCAATTCAAAATGAACACAGGGAGCAATGAACATACAACATTGAGTGATTCTTCAACTAGTAAATGTTCAACCTTTGGTTTAGTTTATAGCTGTCTTTGTGATGCGTTACACAACTCTGGTAAGCAACAAACCTTTGAGTTGGGGAGTTTGCAGTCACACCATCGTCCATCAATCATGTGTCTCTGACCGATGACTTTGGTTTGTGTCTCATATTCGGTAAATCGGACAAAGCCAAACCCTTTTGAGTTGCCAGTCTTTGCATCTCTCTTGACCTGAGTGAAGAGTAAAGCAGCAATGTTATACATACACTAGTGCAAACCTTCAACTAAAAGATAATTACTACACTTCCGTCTAAATATAAAAGAAAAACTGACAAAAATAATAAACCACATGATTACCTGCACCATGATGACCTCCCCAAAAGTAGTGAAATAATCTTTTAGATCCTGTTCAGTTGTTTTCCATGGCAACCCAAGGACAATGAGATCCGACGTTTTCTGAAAGCCCCTTTTGATTTTGACAGCTGACGCAGCATCTATTTCATCCATCTTCCTTTTATTATCTATGAAGAATAAGACTTGCATTAAGAAACACAGTCCACACAAAAATAAAGGCATGATTTATATGCTTCCAATACCATTTCTCTACAAACAACATACAGTCAGTCATAAAGGATAGAGACCAGAATATATACAGTACATATTTAAGAAGCTCGAATGGAAGCTAGAGAATAATTTTGGCATTTCTAACTCTGTAAATTATTCACTTTTTACCAATTAATTTAGACGTAAAGAACTAATTCATTAATCACTGCAGGTTACAGCCTGCCCTCAATACATCTGCAACATCAAACCCAAGGTAATTACCCAAAACATTTGTAGCTGAATAAAAACTAACTGTAAGAAGTCAGCAATTCCATTTGAGAAGACTAATATTAGCCATTGGCCAAACAGAACTGCAGTAAGGTTCAGCAAGATAGTGATAGTTTATAAAATGGCTTATGGGCATGGTTTTCCCCAGCATTCCACAGCTTAGGTGCAAGACCAGAGTCATATTAGGCAACATCTGAACCAAATATGAGTGATGGGTCTAACAGCTGCAGTTTGTCTCCATAAACATCTTCAGTGTGTTGTGTTTTAAAGCTTTGATGTAGCTCTTTAACATCTGTTCCATAATTATTTTTTATACATTTTTATAGACAGATATGGCGATAAGGGCTATAAATTACTACTACTACTAATAATAATTATTATTATATGAAATTAGATATTTTTCACCAGAAACAACAACAACATTTTCTTGTGGTAAGACCCCCTGAATAGTTATAGATGTACCCAAAGCATGGGGTCACTAACCATGGTCCTTGAGAGCTACTATCCTGCATGTTTTTGATATATCCCTCTTCCAACACACCTGATTCAAATGATAAGTCTGTCATCAAGTTCTGCAGAAGCCTGATAATGACCATTGGGTGTCCTGGAAGAGCAAAACATCCAAAACATGCAGGATAGTAGCTCTCAAGATTGAGGGTTGGCGATCCCTAACTTGAAGCATTCACAAATACGGTAAAATGCTAATATCTTTCTTATATTTGGTTGCATTTCCAAAAAGCATTAGAGATTATCCTGTATTTTTTTGCTGAATTTTATTTATGCATGTCTTGACATGCATACGATGACAACATTTGGTGACACTTAATATTTTCAGTGTTCTGCCTTCTGATTTATGAAATGTCCTGCCCATAAAATAGATGCTTGAAACCACAACATTATCTGTGACTCAGAACAAAATGAATGAATAAACCTGGAAACAACCGATGATTTCGTGCTTGTCTTGGAATTATCTATGGCTGATATGAAAACGTTTTATTAAAGACATATTTTTTTGTCACATTGCCCTTTCCCATAATGACCTCCATGGCTCTTTGTTGGCTTAATGGAGTTTATGTTATATATCCAAATACATATGGTCATTTAAAGAGATCTGAGGAATACTTTAAGGTAATTTTATTCCCCATGATCCAGCCTCACCTTTGGGGTAATTGACGACGTAGACCAGGTTCCCCCAGTCACTCTCGGGTGCATGCAGGACCCCCTCCACCAGCCGGACCCCCCTCATGCACTGGGACTCAGGGTTCCTGTACCGCAGCCCGCACGCGCCTGGAAACTGGGCTGCTACGGATGAGAGCAACACAGTCCCGTCGTCCTCGGACGGGATCTCCATCGGCTCCTCGTTTTCATCCTCAGCCACTCGGATATACAACTCTGACATTTCTCTAAAGGGCTTAGCGCTGGTCCAAAGAGGAATCAGCTGACAAAGCCCAAGTTATTAGTAAACACAAGAGTAATCCACACGAGTTGTTAGCGGGGGTCGATTCTCGCTAAAGTTTACTTTTAAGCACTAAGAGGAAAACACAACGGCAGTCAAGCGTGAGATTCGGGGATTAACACCCACTCCCAAAGTCCTTAACATTTAATACGTAACAGCAGTAACAGTTCGGTATATTTTTTATCGTCACTAACTACACGCGCGTGCAACTTAGCATGCTAGCTAATGAGCTAGCAAACTCAAGACAGCTTGTTAAATGAATGACCAGTCTGTTTCGCGCTATTTTTACTGTCGGCATCAATAAAAAATCGCCTTTTAGTCAACGGACGATTGGCCAAGAGGAGTACGAACAAAGCAATACTAACTACTTATCCCTGTCGTTGAAATATAAGCAGGAAATCAAACCAGACAGACCATATTTGAGCGTCGGCTAACCTCCTTAACCTCAAGCTAGCTAACAAAATGGCTGCTCACCTTGTAGAGATGACATCATCCATTTGGGAGGGTTCATTCTTACTGTAGTAGGGATGCCATGAATAACATTTTAGTGAATGATTTTACTTCAGAGCGCCAATTAATCGTCTTTTTTAAAATTAAAATACGTTTTACAACACTATAATTCCATATCTCTATAGATTATGTTTCATATTTTTTAAGTGTAAAGTTTAAAACTTTGCGATCTCCTTTTAGACCCACCCACATTAACCAATAATAGTATCATCTGAAATGCCCCAAACAAAAGGCGGACAATGAGAAAAAAAATACATTTATTGTAGATATAGCATCGACTATAAGCTAATAGGTCAGTAATTAAAAAAAAATTATGGAAAAATAAATAGTTCTGGAAATACTGTGTCAAAGTGGAGAAAAGTCAACATTTGTGCACATGTAAAGGGCATACCAGTGTTTGCTTTAGAAATTTAATTAAGAAATAAGCTGTATTTTTTTTTTAAATCAATTTAATCAAACGCCATTTAATAACAGGTAAAATATTCATTAAATGTGTCTGGTCTTGAAATAATTAATATCCTTGCTATAGTACATCAAAAGGTAACATGATGGACAATGAGATTCCTACAGAATATTATTTTTGGTTCTGACGCTCTATATTTGCATGTATGATAAAGGAATAAACAGTGGTTTCTTCTCACTTATGCCATTATTCAAAGAAATGTTCGAATGGTCAGATGAGTCAACAGATCTCAAACCAATTCAATGGAAATTATTCTGTTATTTATTTGTTCATATTGAACATCTGTGTTGTTGCAAAGCATATATGACTGCAAACTTGTTATAGTAGTGAAATGTAAACTAAGCATAATTTAGAGACACTTGTACATTACATGACAAGTTCAGGCATACATTTATTGCATCTCAGATACAAATATTTTAGTTTTTACTTTTACCTCTTTGGACTCACTGAAAAAACTGAGCTAAGAAAAAAAGAAAAAAACTGAAGAAAATGTGACTCTTTTCAACAAAATGTATCATTAACTAACAAACTACATGGGTTTTTACTGGTGAATCAATGATGTAGAAAAGTAGTGTTTCCACATTCACTATGGAGCCTCTGAATGCTCGAATGGGACATACTGTATCCCATCTCTGACTGTAACTGTACTGGTAGAATTAGTGGTTCAAAAGTTATTAAACACTTAAGATGCAAGTGGATGAGGATTAATTTATAAACTACACAAGAATTATATGTGTTCTAAGTGAGATTCCGTTATTTTAATGGGGATTTTTCCACATTGTTTTATCATCTATTCTCAGCAAAATACCATCCCATCCCATTGCTCAAATTAACACATGATACCGTAGAGTAAGATGATTTTTAGAAACATAAAAAAAAACATTGAAGTGTAATTTTGTTCCTTATGGATTCTTCAGTGCTAATAAGTTCTACAAGTTTACAAGTGCTTGCTTTTCACACATGCAGGAGGAAAAATTCACCCTTTTCTTTCCACCTTTTCTTCCTCTTTACATTCACACTTCTGTGCAAACACAGGTGTTTTCTTATTTTCTTTCTTTCTACCAGGTGACATCAGCCTTTTTACACCTACAAATAGGTGAGGATCTGATGTTGATGTGCTGGGGATTTCTTTGCTAGCATAGTCATGGATCAGATAAGATTCAGAATCTTCTTTAGAACTATGTGAGTATACCAAAAGTTTAAACAAAAATCTAATTAAATTGTGCAATATTCTCAATTTTTTTTTTCCTGCAGCTTTTTCCTGTGTTTACCCATGAAGGATGTGTTTTCCATTCAAAAAAGAGAATGGGTTGACTCCCCTGCAGGTAAAGCTTTATTTTATTATGAAATGTGATGAATTCAGCACCATGACAAAATGAGAAAGTGTCTGGTATTTTCAGAAGGAGACGTGTCGTGTTTTTCTGAGTATATGGAGATGCAAATTCACAGTACAAGGATTGAAGGACTGGGAGCCTGGCTGTCTGGAGCCTTGCACATCCAGGGTAATTCATTGTATTGTATTAATGCCAAGTAGAATTTGTTCTTAATGACTTACCGTGTTAAACAAGAGTTACATAAAAATCTCTCCAAAAGCCAACCTTACATCTCTGGATCAGCTAAACGTCCAGGTGGCTGCTTGTGGATTCACACTGCACCGAGAGCCAGACGACAACTTCTTTTTTAGAGTCAGATACACTGGATGTTTTGTCCAAAAACAGGTCAGTCAATCAAACAGAGCTGCAACAAATAATAATTGTAATCATTGGTGATTATTATCTCAGTTGACCAGTTAAGTCAAACAAGGCTTAAAAAAATACTTTAAAATGTCAGATAGTTTCTGTCACTAAAATGAGTCAAAGCGATTAATCAAGTTAAAAAAAAAAAAAGTTTGGTGGTTAATTAAAGAAAAAAAAATCTTTGAAAATAAGATTATAAAGAGAAAATAATATGTACACAGTAAAAAGATGGTTACATATTATTACATATAGGGAGGTAAAATGAAATAAAATAATGATAATAAGAAATAATTAAGTGAAATTAGAAAAAGTCTAATATTACTAAATATGAAGTGTTTATTTTTTTAAATTTTAATCTGAGTTTAGTTTAGATCATTAAACTATTTAGACCATGTACTAAAAACCATTTGTGGGTTTCCTTTTGGGTTTGATGTTGACTTTATTCTGTCTGTATGTTGGCTCTTCAGTACAAACATTACGTTCTCACATTAAATCTGGTGAAGAGGATAAGTCGATTTAGAGGCCGATCTCACATTTTGGTGATGAAATGTCCAGTGGTTTCTGTGCTTCTGGACAAAGAATACATTCAATGTGATCCAGAATACATCCAGGTGAATACATCAGGTTATTCTATCAGTCTATTTAACTACATATTTGTATATTATTTAAGTGTTTTATTTTCTGCGTGTGTCCTCAGGTGACGAGACAAGTTCCTTATGATGCTTGGAATGATGAGGTAGTAAAGTCACTATTTTAATGTGTGGCGACAGAAAGATTCTGGATATTACAGAAGAGGATTAGGGCCACTGGGAAAAATATTAAGGTCCAATATATATATTATTATTACTATTTTGAAAAAAAATTGAATTATGAGATTAAAGTCAGAATTCTGACCATTTTAAATAATTATTTTATTATTGTTCTGAGATTATAGTCAGAATTCAGAGGAAAAAAGTCTGGGTTTTGACTTTTTTCTCACATTTCTGACTTTTAATAGAATTCAGACTTTTATCACAGAATAATAATTAAAAAAACAACATATATTTTGGACTTTAATTTAATCAAAACTTTCCCCAGTAGTCCTTATAGTCTAGAATATGAATGACTTTTGGTATGAATATTTTTGCAGCTGTCTTGGTCACTGTCACTGAGTAATGAGGTCATTGTAGCCTTGGAGGACGCCAGTTTGATCCAAATGAACATTGACACGAATGGACCGAACATCACTGTCCAAGGCAGGAGGAGGGAGGTCCTGAGCCCTGTAGAGGTGAAGGAAAAAAACCCTTTAACGTCTCATATAATGGTCTGCCATCTAGTGACTTCAGGCACACATTGCACCAGTGTGTGTTTGGAGAGGCCTTGGTCTGAAGTGGGCCAGACCAGTGAAATAGTAACACAATAATATATATAAATGATATCAGTTCCACAATTATATGTGTAATTTCTATGTGAAAATGTTTAGACCTATAAACTATTTTTTAAAAACATGAGGAAAACATGAACAACCATGAATAAATTAAAATTGTTTTAAGAAAAAGTTGCAATTTTTACAATTTATGCCATTATTTGACCTCTCTTCCTCATTTTCACATGTTCATTATAACATACAGATCACAGTGGATCTACAAATACACCAAATATTTAATAACAGGCAGAATATTGGTATGATTATTTTTAATTCTCTTGAGACATTTCAGGTTGTTCATATTTGTTCAGGTTGTTCCCATTTTTTGTAAAAGGCTAGTCTGTAAATGTACACATTTTTGTGTCATT
>JAPSES010023236.1:0-13261 GCA_029822895.1 Maxillicosta whitleyi
AGAAACAAAATTTTTAGCCCCATTGACCCCAATGTTAATGAAAATTTCAAAGTGATCCAGAATCCAGGATTTCTTCTCGATCACCCCCAAAAGTTAATGATTTCTTCCTTGTGCCATTGCCAAAAAATCCTGAAAATTTCATCATAATCCATCCATAACATTTTGAGTTATGTTGCACACAGACAAACAAACACCGGCAAAAACATAACCTCCTTGGTGGAGGTAAATATATGATGATGAAGAATAGTGCTCTATGTAAGGGTTTACACTTAAATATTGAGAAGAGGAGAGGTTTCAGTTGGAAAAGATAAAACCAGATGAAAACAATGTCAACAGTGCAACGCGGCAAGACGTGAAAGATGCAGTAATGTGCAAAAATATGCAACAACATAAAAATTATGTCAGGATATAAGAGATAAGAAGATGGAAATGACATGAGGAGTAAAAGACACAAGATAAAAATAACATGAAAGATCCAACAAGTAAAAACACAATGAAAGAAATGTGGTGTAAAAGACAAAACAAGATGGAAATGATATAAAAGATGCAACAAGATGAACATCACATAAGATTCAAAGTTTTTTTTGTCATTGTATGGAAATTAGTACAGAAAAAAGATATCAATGACCTCAGGGGACAGGGATGTAACCAGACAAAAACAACTAAAAAAATGCAACAAAAGGAAAAAAAAAACAACTAAAAGGGGCGACAAGATAAAAACAATGTAAAAAAAAAAAAAAGACATTCAGACACATTCTTGTTGGTGGAAAATTGAATCTAGTCATTTGACCTGTTTGTTTCATGTGTCAGTTGGTGGTGTGTTGTTAATAATACTTATCAGCGTTAAAGCAGTTGGTGACCTTGTGATGTTATCTGTTTGACTTTGTAGCATTTATTTTAAGATTTAATTCAACATTTCTCTGACGGTGGAAGTAAAATGTCGACATTACTGCAAGTCATTTTTGCAAATCTTATGACAATTTGACACTTTGCGTTTCAAGCTGAAAAAGCGTTAAAGTACAGCTTTAAACCAAGGACGTAGACTAACATATGGGTTTTATGGACATGTTCTTATAATAAATGTCCCTTCCATTATTTGTGCAAACCCACGTCTTTCAGATAATGCTGGTCATGTATTCACAGAACCAGGTAGAGGTAGTCCTCGGGTTATGATGTACCCAACTTACATTATTTCGACTTTACGACTCCGGAGTCAGAAATTTTGTCCACCAATATTGCACATACTGTACGTACATTAAGTACAGTGTCTTATTTTTTTTACTTTATTTTATTAATATGAAGTTCAATACATGTATTTGGATAGTTATTTACTAATTTAGGGGTACTAAAGGGTTAATTCCGACTAACCTGAGGACTACCTGTATTTTCATTGACTGGATTTGTGTCACTGGACAAATGACTTCACTGCATTTTGTGATTTGGCATGCCACTACCTAAAAGTGTTTTACTACCCAGGAAGAAAGCGACAGAAGCTGTGTTGTTTTAAAATGACTACCTGCTACTTAACAACACTGGTCATTCATGGAAAATAACATCAGTAGATGTTAGTTAAGCAAAATGAGTCTGCTTTCTGTCATCAGTAGGAAAGCAGTCAGGTTGCCTGCAGGACTAAACATTTATGGGTGGATGAATAAAATCTATGCAGTGATCATCACACCATATATCTTGTGAAAATGCCACTATTAATGAATTGCTTTGTCTGCAGTAAAACACAGCAGTAGGTTTGAGAAATAGAGCGGCCGATGGGGAAAGAGTTCCAGGGATTTAGGTGAGGTATTAATTATGAATGAAAGCTTTGTAGGTGAACATTATAAAAAAGCATTGGCATTAACATATAGATAATAGAACCTGTGACAGTCTAATACATAAAACAACATCCTGTTCACTCTTTATTTCAAGTTGTTCTTCAAAAGAAGTGAGGCCATAGATAGATAGATAGATAGATAGATAGATGAGATAGAGCTGCATAATTTTGACCAAAAATAAATTAGAAATGTTTCCTCTACGAACTCGATGTTTAATTCGGGCTGGTGGTGGCCTTTTAGCGGGCATGTCATTTTCATGTGCAGTCCACAATACAACTTACTGCTACCACTCTGGTGTGTGATGAAGTTTGAGGTGTTGAAATAAGTTTATTGTGCTGTTGTCTTTGGCTGATACTACCTTCAGGCTGAGTTTGCAGCGAGGAAAGGTCTGGTCTTCATCGGAAACTACGAAGCCGTACCAATTCCACACAACTGACTTGGCCTTGCTATTTTTAAACCAAACTTCTCACTCTCCTTAGCAAACAGTATTTTTGGTCTGGTGTGTGGAGACCAAAGACTGTGGAGACCACTGTCACAGGAGGAGTCTATGATCATCCTGGAGGCATGTGGCCCATAGACATGAGAGAGATGAAATTCGATTTGCAGATTATCCTTTTTTAAGCATAAATATTCCAATTTTGATTTAAAATTGATTAATCATGCAACCCTAATAGATGGATAGATGTACTTTACCCAAAACTGGGAAATTACAGCATTATTCATTCATTTTCTGAATAGTTTAGTCCATTTGTTACTAACCAGTTAACCTAATGTCTTCGGATGATGGGAGGAAGCCAGAGTGCCAACAAAGAACCCACACAGAAAGGCTCATAATGGCTCGCACTGGAATCAAAACCTTCTTGCTGTGAAGCGACAGTGCTAACCTTTGCTAATGTTTACTTATATCTTTTTTCGAGTTGTTGTTTGTGTCCCCAACAAAGGCTGAAGCTGAACTTACATCCTTGAGTCATGTGCAATTTTTGCCTCCTGTTATTTCCAGGAATTGTACTTTAATGATAATAAAGAGAATCAACTCATTTGGACAGTTGTATCTAAAGAATGATCGGTGCAGTTTTCATGGGATTTGAATGAATTACTGTAAATAAAGATGTAACTGGAATAGATGCACATTTGTGAGTTTGACCCAAGATTCTCGTGCACAACCATTGTTGTAATCAGTCTGTTTTAAAGGCTGATACACAGTGATAATAATGGTTTGGAGGAGGAAAAATGTCAGCAGTGAATAGCCAACAAATGAATGATTTTTCTCTTTATTAGAAACCATGTATCTGTCGAACTCAACACAAAAGTCAAAGTTCTGAATACCTGAATACTTGTGAATCACTAGCCACTTTTACAGAGAGATGCCGGAGAAAAAACAAGATGGTGATCTCACCTTTTTTCCACTATTGACTGATTTTCACAGCCAAGCCAAAGGAGTAACAGAGGTGAGACGGGCTGGACTTTTACACAGTGGACCCATGTTCCAGAATCAAAGGGGTGGTGGCACAGCATATAGTGTAATGCATAAGTTGCGTGTCAAAAAAAAAAAAGAGAGTATAGCAGTGTTGCTAACCTCTCCAGAGTCAACCCGTCTTTCACCGTAGAGTCCTTTGCCTGAGGCGACACTAGCTTGCGGATCTTTGTGTCTCCCCAGTTCCGACATCTTTCTGGTCACACTGAGATGCTTGTTTACTGTACATGGCCCTTTCTCATTTTTAAATCGCAGAAGCCATAAAAATGGGGGAGGGGGGGTGTTAACATGACAAATTCATGGGACCCAGGTCAGAAGTTGTGAAAAGTTCATGTAAGCTAAAAAGTAAAAGAAAGGTATAGAAGCCAGAACTTGGACACCAAAATTAAGTTTCAGTTTTGATTTCACACCAGTTTCTGAAGGGCCCGAAACGTTTACCTCCCACAATCAGTAGCGACAATCCAGTCAAAACGCACTTGATAACAACTTGATTGCAGAACGAGAGGTGTTTCTTTTACATAGCATTCTAGAATCATGATTCCACCTTTTATCACGGCTCTGTTACTACATCCAGAGGCGTTTCAAATCTGCGATAAAGGTGGGACCAAATGATCCCACCATTTCATTTACGCAGACATCCTTCCGCAATAAAGGCGAAATATTCCATAACAGAAGTGCTGTATAAAAGTGGCTACTGCTGCCAGACTCAAAACAACCAATCACTTAGCGTGAAATTGAACATTAGAGTAGATAAAATATCTAAGTTGGAGCAATTTCTATCTTTTGGGTTATTATTTTTCGCAATATGCTGTTTAAAAGTCATCCAGTATCAGTGCCAACATTTGTCGATATCAGTATCGCTCTGGTGTCCAGGTGTGAAAACATCTACAGGCAAACAGTAAAACACATCATCTTCAGTCCACCTTGATATGCATGAGGATGCTGGGGTGAGTTTCGTGTGCGGAAAAACACTATGGTGAACACTTTTCTTGGCCTATACGGTTGTCACAGCTGTTAGATGCATGAGAGATATTTAACTGACAGGGAACAGGTTGGTATTCAAGCTGAACACTACAGCCCAGAACTGGTTGCTCACCGGAGAGGGATGAACTGATCTGTGAAATCAGCTGTTGTAGTGATTGATTAGAAGAAAAACCTGCAGTCACATTGTGCAAGGTTATCTTTTCCATGTTGTGAAGCTGGAGGTGAGGTAGCTTCTGTAGCGATTCACAGAAAACACCTTCACGGAGACGCACAGGTTAAATCTACGAACACCTTCAGGAGAATGAGTTCTGCACATATCCAGGCCTGTAGTTATTGCCGCGCTCTACTAGAATAGCTTTGTGTGATGGAGTTTATCTCATGCTGCCAGTTCAGCTTCTGTCAGAAGACATAAATATATATATTTGTCTTTGTTAACAGCTGTACGTGCGGGAAATGTGCTACACAACCAGCTGAAGGGAAAGAGGTATATTGGTGTGTTTGGTGCATATGCTGTGCTTTCGGAACAGATGACCGAGAGCACACTGTCAGCCGGAGAGGAGGAACTGATCTGTGAAATCAGCTGCTGGAGTGATTGATTGGAAGGAAAACCTGCAGTCTCTCAGCTTTGCATCGTACAAGGTTGTCTATTCCTATTTAATGTCAGCGTTGTGAAGCTGGAGGGAAGGCTGCCTCCGTGGTGATTTACACAAACCTGAGCTTGTGTTGAACAAAAATTCCTTTTTACTGCACATGTTTGGAAGGTTTGGCCACATTTAACATGAAGATCTGACATCTGAGAAGGGAGAAACATGACATGCTCAGTTTGTGAAGTAAAAAAAAAAAATCATAAATGAGCCCCCACATGAACAGAATTACACCACGGAGGTGCAAATGCAGCGTTTCTGCAGGTTGTAAGATTTTAAGACTTACCTTCATGTCCACAAAGAGTACAAGTATGAAGGATAGGTAGGAAAATCTGCATCCCAGAGTTATGTTTTGACTACCCGCATGCCTTTCATGATTTATACCTCAAGTAAATGTGCAAAAATGCCCATGTGACTTACTTTTTTAGTACTGCACAATTTAGTAAAAACAGCATATTAAAGCAGGCTGTATTGCAGCTTCTCATTGCTTGGTTATGAAGGAAAATTTACATTTTTTAGAAATGTCAAGTCAAACATACAAACATAAACAGGCATGAAGCGCACCACAACACATGATGCTAAAGAATGTTATGACTTTCATTTTAAAGATTGATATTGAAATGAAACACTTTTTGTTGCATTTTCAGATAGCTGTTTTTCTGCAAGATATATGAACATTTTGAAGTATAACTTTAGAAAAAAGGTTAATACAAGCGACTACATTTAAGAGAACTCGAGGTGATTGTTGCCTTTTTTGAGAGTTAGTTATTGGGCCCATTAATGAGAGATGGTAACACCATTTTGGAAAACATTCGGTAATAGTGAGTCATGTGACTAATGAGCTGTCTCCATATCTGGGAGAAGATGCTGTTTTATGAGTTCTTCTGGATACTTCATGTGTACACGGTGGAGGCAAATGTTGTGGTTTCTTTCTTTGTAGAGGTTTTTGTTGGTTGTTTTAGATTCACAAGGTCTACTTCTTCTTCCAGTACTTAACTAAATTGGAGTGATTAGTCAAGCAGTCAGTTAGCCATTGATTGCTAAATGAATTGCTAATGATTCACAGGATCGAGAATTTTTTTGGGGGGAAAAAAGAAAATAATTTAAATTCTTCTTAAATGTGAACAAGCATTTTCTGGTTTCTTTCCACTTCTGCAGTATAACGGTAAAATGAATATCTTTTGATTGTGGACCTTTGGCGGATGTCATGTTGGTCTTTGGGGAATTACTTTTTCATCATTATTTCATTGAATGTAATCAAATACTTCCTGAATCATGACTTGAGTTTATTAATTGACGATGGAATAATATTTTCTTGCAGCTATAGATTCCACACAACCATGTTCCATTTGATGGAAATACTAAAATTGTATTTTCTTGTCCTGGTTTTCATTTTGGAAATAAAAACGTTAAATTGCTAAACTTGTTGAGGTACATAGTGGTATTGCAGGGTAGGATGTGCCAGGGCTAGCTATGCTATGCTGATTTCGGAATATACTGTGATGATGATGATTTCTTTCGGTTTTTCCCTTCCGGGGTCGCCAGAGCGAATCATCTTAGCATGTTGATTGATTTGATTTGGCATAGGTTTTCATGTCGGATGCCCTTCCTGACACAACCGGGCTTGGGACCGGCACAATGAGGCTTGCGCCCCCTTGTGGCTATTGGGATGTATAGCGTAAAGAACCTTTCCCAAGGTATCACCTGGGTCTCGAACCAGCCATCTTCCGCAACAAAGTCAGTGGCGTTAACCACTGAGCTACTCAATATAACACACTGATGTCTGTAAGTTTTAAAAATTCTAACTCATTGAATCTCAGACTCATAATTGTAATTTTTTTTTTTAATGTCTGGCCTGAAAATATTACAAATTGTCCCTTTAAAGGCATGTGTGTGGACATGTCCTTCCTGAGGTCCGATAAATCAAATCATAGTGTTCCAGAACGTGCTTACTCAGATTTATACCAATAAAGATAATAAAGAAATGGATTTTTGTCCTGCCTTTAATAGTGTTGAGATTGAATTATCTGAGAGCATGTAAAGCTCTCGACTATTCCTTGGATGACATGACACCACTATAATTCCACCCAATCTGGCGTTAATGGAAAACACATCACTCAGTAAGAATCCTGGCTATTGCACATATTCCTGAGCGCTGCTGAGTGGTCATTACCACTTCAAAAAAAATCACAAGGCTGCCTCAAAGAGACAATTTTTCCGTCCAGACAAACACCCCAATTAGGAGCCATATTGGTCCGTGCTATCATCAGACGAGCTTCGATCGCTTGTGACATTCGTTCAGAGTGTGTTTTCTTCCAGCTTGCGTGTATTTGTGTGTTTTGAGGGGCATATATCGCCGTCCTTGCTGAATCATTAGATGTGTCAGGCCAGTTTATCTGCGACTCTGATGATTGGTAATCTGGCTGACAGGGCAGTGATAGATCATTCCAGCTCCACCGTTGCCACCTAGACATGTTGTAAATGACTTTATTTGAGAGTTGTAATGACTCACGATAGCTGCCGCTGTGATGGTTGGGCTGACTTTTGCTTCTTCTCTTTGTTTTTTTCTCTTTCTATGGACTGTGTGCTGTGTTAAGACATGAAGTTTCTGTGGAAAATCTGTTTTATTCTCCCCACTTGTCCTTCCTTTTCACATTTGCATTCCTTATTTTTTCATTTTTTTCCTCATGCCTTTTGTACTGACCTCTTATCCTTTACTGTTTTTCATTTCCTTTTCTCACCTTGACTTGTCTTTTCTTTCCATCTTTCCATCTGACTTTTTTCAACTTTCGGCATCTTTTTCTCCATGTCATTGTTGTTTGTTGTTTTCTTCTTCCTGTTCTCTCCCACGATCCCAAGAGTTATTTTTCTTCCGCCTTCTTTAACTGATTTTTGCTTTCATTTCATATTCATTTTCACTCTCTTTCCTTTTGATTCAATTACTTCTGTTTCTTTTTCATTTTGGAGATAAATGTATTCCACAGCAATTTATTAGAGCTGTAGCTTAAATAGAATAGACATTCAAACAAGGTGTAGGAGGGCAAATTGCTATGGTGCCTGTAATGTTTTGCAAACTTGAACAAATCAAGTGTGTGCATTATCAACTATTAAGTGAATTCAGAAACGATAAGAGAATTTCAAACAGTCCAAATTGACAGCCCTTCATGAGGATTTCAAAGAGAATATTTGATGAAATATTAGTTTAAGCGCTATCTGTACAACCAACAGCAAAAAAAAAAAAAAAAAAAAAAAAAAAATCACCCTAAAAAATAAGCTGTAGATTTGAAGTGCAGGCTGTGGAACGTGTTCATGAGCGATCAATGTTATATTAAATTATCACTTCCAACATCACTGGTGAGTGGATGGACTTCAGAGACAATAGTGACAACAGACGTCAGTCAAACTTTATTACAGATTCAGGATCAAGACATGAGAGGAAGTTGAATAAGCACTGTACAAAAAGTACAAATGAGATAAACAAACCTAAAAAAAAAACCATTAAAAATAATAACAGCATATGTATAACAAACTTAAAGATACAGGGGCAGATATACAGAGGGGAAAAAACCCCGCCATCATTTGAATGGAACTGAAAACATAGCTTTCCAATTCAGAAGACTGAATATGAAGACGGATCACCTGAGGTTGTTTCAAGCTGTTATGAAAAAGTGAAACCACTTTTCAGACTTCTGCAGCATTTTTTTTAACAGGGATACGATTTGGTCTGAACATAGTCCATGTTTCCACTGAGTGCTGGTCCCTGAGTCCAGAGACGTCTGTAAAATCAAGTTTCCCACTGTGATAAAGAAGTGAAAAGGTTGAAATGTTTGCTTTAAGAAATGAAACAAAAGAAAATAAATAATTTAAATGAGTTTCTATGTTCTGATTGTCCAAAGACATGCACTTTAATAGGTTAACTGGTCAGTATAAAATACCTGTGGATGTGAATGTGTCAGCCATGTGACCTGCCAACATGTACTGTGGAGGCTGGACCTGTTGGAGGCTGGGGTGGATTAAGGTGTTTGGAAAATGAGCATCTCATCTACTGTGACTGGAGAGCTTAGTGGTATACACTGCTGATTTTGGTGCGGAAGGTTGCCAGTTCAAATCCCAGGTGTGCCCTTAGGCAAAGCACTTTACGCTATACATGCTTATACCTTGTAAGTCGTAAAGATAAAAGCGTCAGCCAAATGTAATGGGATCTGCTTTATCCTCACTATCGTCGTGGGGGTCACTGGAGCCTATCACAGTTACATAAGGGTGAAGGCGTGGGGTACACCCTGGACATGTGACCAGTTCATCACAGCGCTGAACATATAAAGACAAAAAAAAAAATCACATGTGGGCAATTTAGATTAACGGATTAAACTATCAGTGCATGTGTTTGGATGGTGGAAAGTGAGCACGATGCTGAAAAACAGTTTCCGTTGAGCTGCTGAATTAATTAATTTATCAATTTGACTTTCACTGCGAGTTAGAATTTGCTTTATGACGAGATGGGAAACTGGTGCGGCGCTAAAGGTAAATGCAAATAAGTTCAACATAGTCAGTGAATAATTCCATGTGCGCTCATGTGTGGACAAGTAAAGAGACTGTAGCAGCCACTGAATCAATAAACAAACAGAAATGCCATTGAAACAGCAACAAAAACACCACTATGTCCAGCTCAGAGGGGCATGCAGCTTCACAAAGGCTCTCACCTGAAACACCACTATATGACATGAGTCCGATTACATCAGTATCAACACCTGACACCGACGCTGGTTTGGCTCAGACTCAACTCTATTTTTATCCCAGCTGACTGAATTCTTCTTTATCTCTCCGCTGATCCATCCCATATTTATCACTGCGTCTTTAAAATACTAATGCATGCGCGTCTCCTTGCAGTGCGATCCAGGAGAAGCGACCAAGTTGCTGTACGACCTTCTTTACACCGAGCCAATCAAGATCGTCCTGATGCCGGGCTGCAGCGGCGTGTCCACGCTGGTGGCGGAGGCTGCTCGCATGTGGAACCTCATTGTGGTGAGTGTTTTTTTTTTTTTAACGCCTCCTCAGCTTGGACCAGCATCTCAAATGAAGCTTCATGTATTTAGGACTGGGTCTTAAAACAACATTGACAATTCTAATTAATTATCATATCTGTTTAACACAATATTTAGAATAGATTATAATCATTTGCTTCGGAGATCAGGGGCTGTTACCATATAATTTTATATTATAGTAATTATCGTTGTCTAGAGCAGGGGTGTCAAACTCAGGGGCCACATACAGCCCAATATGACACATTAAAATAATAACATAATAATATAGAAATGATATCAATTCCATAATTATATGTGTAATTACCATGTTTTAGCATGAAAAAAGTAAAAACTGTATTATTAAAATGTTTACATCTACAAACTATCCTTTAAAAACATGAACAAAAAGACATTTATTTGGGGAAAAAAAAGTGTAATTGTTACAATTTTTACCATTATTTGGCCTCAATTCGTCATTTTCAGATGTTCTTAATTTACAGCTCACAGTGGTTCTACAAATATATAAAATATTTAATAACAGGTAGAATATTGTTATAATCACCTTTAATTCCCTTGAGGCATTTCTGGTTGTCCATATTTGTTTGGATTGTTCACATTTTTTATAAAAGGCTAATCTGTAAATGTAAAGATTTTTTTTGTAATTTACACCAAAAAGACCAAACAAAATGCATTTTTCATTATTTATAGGTTATTATGATAGTGTTTCATTGGTTTGACCTAACATTATTTGAACATTTTAGATTTTTATTGCTCTAACTCGTCCCGCGGGCCAGGTTGGACCCTTTGGCGGACTGGTTTTGGCCCCCGGGTCGCATGTTTGACACCCCTGGTCTATAGATTTGACTTTATTTACACTAACAAATGAAATCAAAAATGTCAGTGTTTCGATACCTTTGGTAGATTTTCTTCACTTCCTGTGCCATTTAGCTGGTACATGCAAGTGTTTGTCATGTTCTCAGTGTAAAGAACCAAGTTTTCTGTTGTTTTCATCTTGTGGAGTAAGAACTCGCATCGCTTTTTATTTATTGTGATATAATATTTCAAAAGTCACACACAAAAACACATCAACATCACACCTGTAGTCTCTTATTTTATGATTTAGTCCTCATTTGAACTAAATTGTGCTCTTAACAGACGTGGGGGTTTTTTTGTAATATTTTTTAGCGTCATTTTTTCCATTCGTTTGGTTTTGTCTGCTCTTATTTCTTACTTACTCTGACTTTAAAGACACAATGAAATAATGAAAACATTTACTCTGGTAGTTATGAATATTGCTAGATATGAAAATTTCTATAATGACAACAATTTTGGCTTTATCACAAAGTGCAGTTTTATTACGTCTGTTCTCTTTTCACAGATGTGGATACTATTCTTAAAAGTAACACAGTGCCGTTAAGGCCAATAAAAATATAATGATTCTGCAGTGTTTCTAGAAGAAAAAAATCCATCAGAACCACAAAGCGATCAGTCAGGTTGTATGCAGAGCTCTAGGTTAAACAAAACTCAGCTAGAGGATGAAAAAAAGGCACATTCTAGGATTATAACCCCCACGTCTTGCTGTAACATTCAGCCCAGCGTTCAGTTCTACTTGCTTTTTTAACTCTGACAATATTATATTTACTTAATTTAACTTTTAACTAAATTTAACTACTTAATTTTCTTTCATGTCTTAGATCTGTGTTTGCGTCTCAGAGCTGTGGTTTGGCTAAAGTTGGTAAAGTTAGTTGTGTTTCTCTTCATTTGAGGAAAAATAAAATAATAAATAATAATAATAAAAATGAAATAAAGTCACCCCAGGCTATTTAAAAACTAAAAAAGTATTACTATTTAACCCTATAAAATATTACCCATTAAAAACTAGTCACAAAATTAAATTTTTTTGGAATTAAAATGTTTATTAGCCCTTTTAACATGATCTAAACAAAAAACTATAACTACTGCCATATTATTTTGTTTATGCTAAATTCTTTTTTTGGCAACTTTTTGCTCACAACTTAACTTTAGATGAAAAAACTTTGACAACCTTTTTATTTCCCTTGAATGGTAAAATAACTTCAATCTTTTTCAGTATTTTTATATTTTCAAACCAAATAACAAATAAATTGTTTTTTGAAAATTACCAAAGACCATGTATATTGGATGATTTAATAAGTGGCAATATTGGAAAGGACAAAAAACAAAAAAATCAAAACAACTTTTCACTGTCTGCAGTGAGATGATAATCCACCAGGGGGCAGAAAACAGGTATAGGCCTAGAGTCATATACAACAAGTTTTTAAAAGAAACTATTGATATTGTTGATTAAATAGATGTATCAGAACCTGGCGTAGCAAATACAATACAAATATGTTTAAAGGGTTACTGATATTTTGTTAACTATATTGATTTGCAAATTAAGAAAAACATAGTCACATTAATCTGTAATAAAAATTACCTTATAAATGATAATATGTGATGATATGACTTTTGTTTTTAACCTGTCTGATCTAAATCCTGTCAAATTTCTTAGTCATATAACAGATATACTGTACAATGGAAGCACAGTTAATTACTTAAACAGGAAAATAAAGGTAGCCAGAAGGGGAAAAAAAGGGAAAAACTCCCAGAACACCATTTTAATGAACCAAATTTATATTATATTCTTTATTGTTTACTGTTGCAATATGTTTTTTTCCTCCAGAGAGGAAGTAGTCATCTGTGGTCTGCGTGGACTCTTCCAGTTGTCTTGTAGAATAAAGTTTGATACACATCAGGGGTTTAATAAATACAATAAAAGGGCAAAATACTGTACACACCTAAAACTATTCATACCAATGACTAAAACTGGGTGATTTTGCCAAAACATCATGTGAGGATCTTTTTAGGTAGAATCACGATCTATGATCTGATTCACAATTTTGTCACCTTTTATAAAATGTAGGCGAGTTAGAGCCAAGCTACGTCTTCCTTTTTGTTTTCTCTTTTTTCTTAAGACTGAATATTATGGCGTTTTGCTCATCTTATTTGACTAGAAACCCTGCATTTTTCATGATTACCTCCGCCAAGGAGGTTATGTTTTTGTCAGAGTTTGTCTGTCTGTTTGTTAGTTAGCAACATAACTCAAAAAGTTATGGACGGATTTCGATGAAATTTTCAGGATTTGTTGGCAATGGCACAAGGAACAAATGATCAACTTTTAGGGGTGATCCGGAAGAAATCCTGGATTGTGGATCATTTTGAAATTTTCATTAACATTGGGGTCAATGGGGCCAAAAAGTTTGTTTCTCAGTATCTCGGTTAATTATTGACCAA
>JAPSES010023256.1:0-13259 GCA_029822895.1 Maxillicosta whitleyi
AACTTTAGATTCCAACGGTCTTACTGCAAAATATCAATTTTACATATGCAAAGTAAATCAAGATTAATCGCGATTAAGTATGAAATTTCTGAGATTAGTTGCGATCAAGAAAATTTATCTTTTGACAGCCCTATTATTTATATATATACTTAATATATTTATTAAACACCTTCAACACTTTTTCTGTTTTTTTTTTTTTTTTTGTCCTCATATTTCCATCCAGAGCCAACGTTCTGTTTAATGTCTTCCATTTTTATGGGCTGGTTCTGCTGCCTGTCACTACTGGA
This sequence comes from Maxillicosta whitleyi, assembly GCA_029822895.1. Taxonomy (NCBI): domain Eukaryota; kingdom Metazoa; phylum Chordata; class Actinopteri; order Perciformes; family Neosebastidae; genus Maxillicosta; species Maxillicosta whitleyi. Next base: position 288 of record JAPSES010023256.1, read on the forward strand.
CCCATTTGTTCATGCACTACGGTACTTCTGCTTGGACCTGAAATGAGTTACCAGTGATGTTCAGGGTCACTCTGTGTTGCAGATGGGTTAATTAATAATTAATAATAATTTTTTTTTTATCAGATTAATCATGATGATGGATTAATCTGTGTTAACGTGTTCATTTTGACAGCCCTAGTTTTTACAAAACTGTGATTCATACCAAATGTATGACTGACACGTGTCCTGTTGTTGGTGCTGACGTGTTTTCTGACTCTCACTTTGTGGATGTTGGTAGAGTCAGACTGCATTTTATTATATTTTGTTGATTTTAAGTGTCTTAGCAGTTACTTTTTTCGCTGTTCTCCTTATAAAACATCTTCATTTTGTCATCAGACAGTTCTCCTGGAGTTATAACTTTGGATCTTGGATTGTCTTAACTGCACATATGTATCCATTACACATCATTATTGCCACCTAGTGTATAATCTGGAAATGGTACTATTTGAATATTTTATGTTTTATGCAAAGGTTGTGGTTCTTACATCAGTAGCTATGTCATTGTACTGCCAAAAACAGTACTTTTAGGCATTTGATGTTGTCTTTTCTGTCTGTTTTAGTCACATGATACACACAGGAGTTAGCGCTTCATTGCATAAACCATTGTTTTTGATGAGTTTTGATGGTCTAATAACTTTTTCCATGACCACTTCAACATGTAGTAAGAAACAGGCCTTTCTATGTGGTCATTTTATATAAAGTATTTGCAGAAAATGTGTTAGATCAGTGGTTCTCAAATCCCCATATCCTGCATGTTTAATTTAGATGTTCCCCTCTTCCATCACACCTGCTTCAATTAATGATCATCTCATCACCAAGCGCCGGCAGAAGCCTGATAATGATGTAATGTCGTTCAGGTGTGATGGAAGGGGAACATCTCTAAACGTAGCAGGATAGTGGTACTTGAAGACTGGATTTGAGAACCACTGTGTTAGATGTGCCAGGATATGAGATCTGGTCACATGGTGGATAAACCTGATCATACCGTGGAGCGTAGCAGCAGTGTGTGTGCGTTCCTCATGGAGGTGCGTTTGCAGGTGCTTTTCACGCTCCATTCAGGCAGCCAATAGAGGAGCAGCAGCAGGAGACCACCGGAGCAGACGGCACCCACTCCCACCAGGACCATCTTCCACAGACAGGGCCGGTACGCCCACACCTCCTGGACAGGAAACGCAGGAACACATCATGTAAGTAAACAGCTGACACTGACACAGAACGCATTTAAGCCATAAACACCCAAACAACCACCGTCAAACAAAAGCGTCTACTGATCTAAACTGATTAATACTTGTTGATCCACTAATCCTATCAATACATGTAAATAATTGATGTAAAATACAGTTTGTCATGTTTTTATGGTCATCAGATATGACCCATTTGGACGTTCACAGGCTCCGTAGTGAAGGTGGAAACACCGTCATCTTCTACAACATTGTTTCACCAGTAAAACCCACGGAGTCGGATCAACAACAGTGGATGGAAAGTCTTATTTTATGTTTGGTTAATGATAGATTTTGCAGAAATTTGTTTATTTTTTCTTCAGCTTTCTCTAGCAACTGGATAGCTTAGCGGTTAACACTGCTGATTTTAGTGCAGAAGGTTGCTGGTTCAAATCCCTTTACACTGTATATACCTTGTAATTTAATACCTATGTAGCTTTGGATAAAAGCGTCAGCCAAATGTAATGTAATTCTCCGTTTGGATAAAATCATCCTTAATTTTAATCTGAGCTTTAATGAATATTTCCATGATCTGTAAATTACATATAGGAAAATAAAAGATTTTATTAGGAAAAGTTCAAAATTGAGAAATTTATTTGGGAACTGACACAAAAGCAGCACTGGGTCTTTATGAGTTAAAGGTAATAATTACAGTATATATATATATATATATATTTTTTTTTTTTTTTTTATTTATTTATTTTCAATATCAGTTGTGATATAAACCCACAAAATCCAGTTCCAAAATCCAGAAATTCCTGACAAAACACACAGTGCACATTTGGTTGGATTTAGTTTGTCACATTCTTTAGCCAATACTGTCAAAATAATGAGCCTCAATTACATGTCATATCTATGGAGAAATAAAATTGCTCTGTACCATCTCATCCTCCAGGCCCTCGTTGATGATCTTCGCTTCTCCCGTCTTCATGCTGCCAGAACAACTACAAACACAGGCATATTTTTTCTTTACTTGAAACTCATTTGACAATTAATTTGCAACTCCAGTCATGGTCAAGGCCAGGATGGGCAGTGTGACAAACTGTGTCATACAATATAATAAAATATAATACAATATAATAAAAAAAAAAAAAGAAGACAATTCCCATTTTATGAGGTTTGTACCCAGTCTCTGAACACTGAATTATGGTTTAATCCACATGTAAACCAACCTTAAACACTACATTTATAACTGTCTCCACTGTCTAAATGGACCTTATTTACCTTGATAATAAAAGAAAAAAATAGATAATTCTATAAATGGCCATTATGTGCATTCTGCAGATAAATGGAGGAATCAGTACGTGCAAAGATGTGAGATATCTATATTTGTAATTATGTATTTGCACATCACATGCAAGAAAAAAAACCAAAAAGAAATTAGCATTCAAGTACCACCATATACAGAAGAGGATAGAATCCAAAAAGGTAAATGAAAAAAGAAAGAAAGAATTAAAATATGATATAATTTAAACTATAATTTTTATAATTATAATAAATGAATTAAAGTCATTTTCAGATGTTTTTACAATAATGATAAAGAAGAAGACAGATTGTTCCATAGATGTGGTCCATGATATTTTACAGAATACTGACTGACAGACGTTCGACACTAAGGAAAATCAAATTTACTAGAGGATCATGTAGAATAATTGTGAATGACAGAAGAAAACATAAAAAAGTTTATGAGTTTAGTGAACATATTTGTACATGAAGACACAAAACAAATGTTTAAGTGCAAAACATTTATCATCTCAGATTTGTTTCATTTACAGTTTTTTAACCAGTGACACAAACTATCTACTGATCTAAAATATTAAATAACTTTTAAAATAACTAATCTTATCCATGGATTAGAATAATTAAGGTAAAATGCAGTTTGTCATCTTTTCGTGAACATCAGATATGACCCATTTGAATGTTCAGAGGCTCCGTTGTTACCATGGAAACATTGTCATCTTCTACAACAGGGCTGTCAAACTCATTTTAATTCAGGGGACATATCCCCCCAAACATGACCTCAAATGGGCCAGACCAGTCAAATAATAACAGTGAAAGAAGTAAAATTATATTATGATGATGTTTATATCTACAAATCTGAATTAACTTGGAAAATATTAAGAATCACAAGTGCGATTTTAACAATATTCTGCCTCAGTTTATCATTTATCCTGTGCATCACAACTATTACAAATACACAAAACATTTAGTAACAGGCAGAATATTGGGACAATCCTCTTGAAGGATAATTTGTTAAACATTTTCATGTAATTTGACTTTTCTACAATAACACAAAGAGAAAATTGTCAATATTAAAAGGTTATTATAATAATAGTATTGTATCGGTCTGACCCTCTTTAGATCATATTGGTGAACATTATAGTGGAACCTGAATTAAAATGATTTTGACACAGTTGATTGTTCATATCGTCAATGGAATTTTTGCATTTCACATTCATCCCACGGGCCTGAGTACGTAGGGTCAACAGTCCAGAGCAATGGAGAGTGTGGAAAAGAGGTGAAGAAGAGTGTGCAGGCAGGATGGAACTGGTGGAGAAAAGTGTCAGGTGTGATAGAAGAGTTCCAGCTAAAATGAGAGGAAAGGTGTGGCGAGAGCAGCCATGTTATTTGGTCTAAAGACAGTGTCAGTGAATAAAAGACAGGAGGCAGAGATGGAGGGAGCAGAGATGAAGATGAGGAGGTTCTCTGTGGGAGTGAGCAGGATGGATAGGATCAGGAATGAGTAGATCAGAGGGTTTTAGGATAAAGTCAGAGGCCAGGCTGAGATGGTTCAGACATGTTTAGAGGAGAGAGAGGGAAGAGATTGGTAGAAGGATGGAGAGTTTGGAACTGCCAGGTAGGAGGAGTAGAGGAGGAACAAAGAGGAGGTTTATGGATGTAGTCAAAGAGGACATGAAGGCAGTCGGTGTGAGAGAAGAGGATGTAGAAGACAGGGTTAGATGGAGGCAAATGACATTCATCCCATGGGCCCCTTTAATGGGCTGTATTTGGCCCCCGGGATACATGTTTGACACCTGCATTCACTAACTAACCAACACTAATTCACTGGTAAAAACCATGACAACAGTTATACACATATTTAATGTTCAAATAATGACATATTTTGCTTAAAAAATTCAGTTTGATCTGTTCTGATATATATCAATCTTTATTTATAGATCACTTTTCATACAGTGGATGTAGCATAAAGTGGTTTACATGTAGATCAAGAATTTAAAAATTAAAAACATCACGCACACGTACATACACAATAATGGACACAAACAAGCACAAACAAGCACAAACAAGGACTGACTGAGCACAAGAGGACCAGGAGCTGAAAGAGGAGGCGCTGTCAAAGGGAGCCATCTAATGACCTTTGAATTTACTGAGCTTTTATGAATATTTAAATAATCAATAGATTAAATGTGGGGGAAAAAATACATGATTTTCACTAGAAAATGCAGCAGATGAAGTTATAATAAATGGTGTTAAATCTGTAAGGACAGGTTAAATTGTCCTGTTGCTTTCGGGACATCCGCTCATATTCAACCACTGTAATGGCTTGTACTATCAGTTACTGTGTACATGTCCTGTACACACACACACACACACACACACACACACACACACACACACACCTTCATGTCCAATAATAATCACATGTCTGATGGACTGACCTCAGGCCTTTCAATGAGTGGCTATGAATGATCTTTAAATAAACAAAGAAAGAAATCTGACTTAAAGGTAAAGTACTCCACTTGCTTTACCATAAAGTTAAGACTGTTTAGTTTATAATAGAAACTCAAACAACCAAGAACTACCACAAACTGCTGCACACACAGAGTTTTTTAGTGACAGACTTATAAGACATATAAATAAAAAAGTAAGAGTTTTACCTTAATGAGTAGATTTTCTTGCACTATACTTTCATGGACATAAAGTCTGAGCAGTGGGAAATAATTCAGTTAACTTAGGTAGTAAAACAATAAAAGGTAAAGTCCAAGGGGTATATACATGTATGGATAACGTAAACCACCACTGATCCATGCGTCTAAACGTGAAAATTGCGACTTCGAAGTAAAAAGACAAGTGTTTACCAGCTGTTTATGCATAAATTAATCATGCAAATCCATAATCGTTATAGTTTTAAGCACTTGACTAGAAATTGAAGCTATTTCTTCGAGTCTGTCTTAACCTGCGTCCAGAACTAGTGCCAATAATTACGCATTTACGCACATTGACACGTTCTATCCATAACTTACCGATCGTTCTCCTCTTCTTTATCGCTGATTCTCCGGTTGCATAGTGGGATGAGTTAATCGGACTAAAAGTTGAAAGTTTACTCAGATGCCCTCTGCAGCTGGTGGAACGTGTGTGTGTGCGTGTGTGTGTGAAGGAAAACGCGCCGACACAACAGTGATCCACGCTGCGCTGTGACCGGACCGTCCCAAACCGGTCCATTCTGAAGGAAGTGGAAAACAGGATGTGAGGTCATTAGAGGACAGAATTTGGGCTTAATTTCTGCAACTTGGAACAAATCTGGACGTAAACGGAGCAGGTAGAGGAGGACGGAGGAGCGGACCGGAGGAGGCCCCACAGAGTCCCGACCCGGCCTCCGTGCGTGAAATCCGGCTACGTGTGTGTGAAAGAGCCGCTGTGGATGATGGAGGGAGTGGAGTTACTTCAGGTCAGTGGAAGAGAAGAACCAGGCTGTGACCGAGATTTCACCACGTCCACGGACACATACATGTTTGGATTAACACTGAAAAGTCCGGACTTTACACCCGTATCCCAGATTTATTTTAGTATCTAATAAATGTATGTTAAATAACATAAACTTAAATATATATTTATTATTTTTTTGTGAATGTTGGTTTTAAGAATTAAGAAAAAACCCAGAGGCAGAAAACAACACTTATTTTCTGTATCAACATGACATTTTTCTTAAAATATATTTTTATTCCCATAATAAAATTACTCTATCATAAATATTATTACTTTATTGTAATAGATATTATCATTTTGACATAAACATTATGGCTCAACATTGATATATCGACTAAATTGTTGCAATATTGTGAGTTTAGGCTCATAAATATTATCACTTAAAATAAACATTATACCTTCCTTCTCAGAGATATTTTTAACTAAATGATCTTGCAACTTCATACTATTCTCAAATATTTTAACTAAATTGTCATGATATTAGGACTTTAGTGTGAGAAATATATTCACTTAATTGACATAAACATAACTAACTTAAATAACTAACGTTATTCTTAAAGAATAGTGTAATTTAACATTTTTGTGTTCATAAATATTGCAGCTACATTATCGTAATTTTAGGATGTTATTCTCATAAATGACTTTGTTTTCTTACATATTACTCTGACATAAAGAATGACTTTATTCCTATAAATATTATCATGTTGTTGTGACCATATTTGTTAATAAAAACAGTCATATTCATGAGTATGAAGTAATAATGTTTATGTCTTTATTGACATAAATATGGTCACAGTGACTTTATTCCTATAAATGTTATCATGTTATTGCGTTTGTCAGTAAATACATAAACATTATGACTATATGACTAATAACTATTCTGACTTCAGTCTTATTGTTGATTTTTTTCTCTTCTATTTCTTCGTTTAGATCAGTCTAATGCTTTTATGATCAAATAATGGAATTTGCTCATATTGTAATTTATTAAATGTGCAGCTCTACTAATAATACACCACTCATTATTTAATACATCATTTAATACATGAATTAATGCAAAATGGGTCAGAAATCCATGAAATAATTAAACCCACTCAAATATTTGGAATAAATAAGTGTTCTTTCCCACCCATGAGTCACTCCATCTATCTGATAAACATGGTAATAACTGATAATTTGGGATTTTATAACAGATATTTTCTTTTTACCGGGGTTGACTGAATGCATGGATCTGAAATTAATATGGTACAGATTTTATATATTAACATATGAGGTAAATGAGAATGAAGTGTGTGTGAAATAATCACATTAATCCACATGGACTTAATCATTAGATCATTATGAACAGAAGGAATTATAAAGCCTGTGTTGAATTTGACACAAACTGTGATCAATTTGTACATGGAAGTGACATTTAGGATGTTTTTGTTCATTTTAACACTGAACGCATCAGGTGATTAACTGGGAATGTGTGAGTATTAACAGATTATGTGACATCTTTGGCATAATTTCAACATAATTTCATTCAATATAGAACTAAATGTGTAAACTAAGGCTACACATGATGATAGTGTAAATTTTGCACACATTCTGAGCTGTTTTAATATTAATGCAAATATTAAATCATGATCAACTGTGGACTAATTAATGATGTGTTCAAATTACAAAGCTGTTAAGAGACAAACACAAAAAAAGACTGATTTTTACCATAATTTTACTCTCAAACCAGAGCATTAAAGCACTGTTTAATCTATCAACATTATACAATTACATAATTTGCAAAATGTCACTCTTTTACAGTTTTCTACAGTTAAAACATTTATTTTTAGTCCAAACACAACCAATTGTAGAACATTCAGCCAAATATCCTCAGAGACCTCATACATATTTGCAGATGAATCTAAAACTAAAACCACAGAAATTATTCTATATTTTCCGCTCCTTTAGCTGTTTGCTGTGTTGGTCCAGCTCCACGCCTTCGTCCTGAAAAACAGAAAATGATGAGTTAGACTTGGTTAAAGTTAAATGACACAAATACACTGGGAAGTAGACTTTAGCATTTTTGTTTGACTTGTACCTAGGGACCATGACCTGACTTCTCACTGCTTTTTGTTATCTAATGTGCAAGACTTTTTAGAGTTATGTCACTTTGCGGCTGGAAAACGAAGGACAGGTCATCAGCCTTTAGTACGTACAGTTAATAACAGACCTGTGATGGTCTTATGTGACCCAAAGCCCTGATGTTGAGGCTTTAGCAGGATAATGGTGTTTGGCTGCACAAACTATGACAATTAGGGCTGCACGATATTGACAAAACCCGCGAAATGGGTGTACTGCATTGCATTAAGGATAATATTGCGATATTTGAATGAATTGCCTTTTATATTCATTGCGCATAATTCAGAGCAATGAAATCACATTCCAGTTACAACTGATCAAGATAAACGTTAAAACACAGACAAACATGGGAATACAGATACAGTTGTACTGGTGATGAGGCCCCATTTTTGGCACCCCGCGTTTTATGCAGAATGAAATAAACAAATGGAGACATAAGGGAATTGAGGAGAGAAAAAAAAGGACAAATTTCACTCTGTGGTGTAACGGGGCTTTTCCACTGCAGGATCAGCACGGTACGGTATGGTACGGTACACTTTAGCGCGGCACGACTCTACCCACTTGTAGAACCGGCCCTGTTCCTTTTCCACTGCCAAGAGGTACTAGTCGGACTGCTTGGAATGGGCGGAGTTGGCGGGGTCGACACTGCTGTGAAGTAATTTGCAGGCGACTACTAATGTGCCCATGACGCAGTCAGTAAAGTAAACAACAACGATGGAGGCACTGGATGACATCGAGGCGGTACTGCTGCTGCTGTTTGCTCTGTGGCTTGTTGTCACTGAAAATGCCAAAAATCGTTGTCGCTGTGTTTGTGTTTTCACACGGGTGATTATTTAAAGACCCCGAGCTTCGTCACATGTATGACGACATCTCCTTCGACCTATCAGTGGACAGCGCCGTCACGTGACAATTTAGTATCAGCTCGGCTCGGTTAGTACCACCTCTGAAACAGGTACGAAAAATCGTAACGGTTCCCAGGTCCGGCCCCCAGTGGAAAAGGGCCAAAAGTGGGTAGAGCCGTGCCGTACCGTACCGTACCGTTACTAAAACGTGCAGTGGAAAAGGCCCATAACTCTACAGGGTGTAATTTATGAAAAAAAAACCCAAAAAAAACACGCCTCTGCATGAAGCACAAAGACAACAGTTACACACAGGACCAAAACACACGTGGGTGTGAGGGGGGTAAAGGGATGTGACGCGCCCATTTCCAGAGGTGGTGCGCCACAGCCAATGAGGCACCTAATTGTTTACCTAAAGAAATACGGATTCCATCTACTACAAAAAAATGTTCCTTTAATGTTAAAATGAGCCAATTGTTTGTATGATGACAATACGGAACTACTACAATCAGCTACACAATTCTGTCCAAAAGCCTGGCAAAGCTGCTGCCACAAACCTTTAAAGTCAAACAGTCGAATATTTAGTCATTTTATTCACATATAATAATAATGTGTAAATGACATGCATGTATTTCATTACAACAGAAGTGCCACAGTACCACCATGTGAGAGCTTTAACACAAAACACTGTTCTATTTCTCGCCTGGTTTGGTAAAAAAAAAAAAATACTGCATATAAAAATAAAATCTTTAAATATAAGTGTTCAGGCCTTTGTGTTCTGAAAATATTCACATCTTTTCAACATTAATAACATGTAAACTTGCATTCAAGCAGCTGCAGTAGCATTAGTTCAGTTTGTTTGCCAGAAAAACTAACATGTTGTAGTGATAGAAAACACCACCCTATTGAGAAAATTGTTGCATGTCTGAAAAACCACTGACATATTTATGACAATTATTAACATCAAAATTTGGATCCACATTAATAACACCTCTGTCTCCATGTTTGTTATTTCTGACTTTTCTTCTTCTCATTAAACTTTACTTTGTGGTATTTGGTCAGTCTGGTTAATTAAGAGCAGCTCCCCCTGACTGAGAATCGCTCATTCCAACACATGAAATGTCAGTAGCAGCACTTTGTTCCAGTCTAATGACAACGAAAATAAAGCACATTTTCAAGAGTAACTAAGAACTGTAATGAGATTATTATGTACTCATATTGGGATTCGGTATCAGCGATTACTTAAACGTGGTCTGGGACAAAGTGTTATCGGTGCATACTCATTTACAAATTGAATGGACATCAGCTGAAAAATGGCGCCATCTTGTGACTGTTTTTTATTGTCCAATTTGTGATGTGTCCATGTGACTGCATATGGAGGAAATATTACAGGAAAAACAGGAGTAAATAAATAGAAAAATAAAAAGGGAAATAAATGAATTGGGGAATGTAAATGTAAATAAAAAATGACTTATATCCAATTTCCATTCTCATAAATGTGTGATATAGTTTCCCCTCACCCTTTTCTTTGGTGCATATTTGCCATTTTATTTATTTATGCTACATATTTTTATTTCTCTTTTATTTATTTATTTTTGTCCAACCCAATCCTCCATAACTGCAGAGCCTAAACAAACAAAATACCCGAAGTCCTAACAGATTTTGGTTTTATGGTAATACTCTCTTCCACATAATGCATTAATAAAATCACTTGTATTAATGTGAACTATTTTATTTAACGCAGCTCCGAAGGGACAGAGCAAGAAAATTAAAATGACCGTTTAATGAAGGAGTTAAATAAGCTTTACCTCCTTTTCCACTTCTTCCTGCAGTCTGTCCACCCACTGGCTCCTCCAGAACTCCTCTGGTGGGTTTGGGTCGGGCATAATCCACTGAGACTTTACATCCATCTATCTGACAGTCCTCTAATGCATCTTTGGCAGATTTGCAAACTTTTTCGGTCTTAAAGTACACATATCCAAACCTAGGAACAATGGATCAAGTTATTATATGTCACAATTTACAGGAAAAGGATTTTTTTTTTTGACAATTTGATGCTACTCACTTCTTGGACACCCCTGTATCTTTATCTACAATGACTTTTGCATATAGAGCTTCTTCAAAGACACTTTTAAGAGTCTGTGCAGTTGTTTTTTCAGCGAGGTCCTTCACAAACAGTGTTTTGGACACAACTAAAAGAGAAAAGTGAGTGAAATGAGAATTTTCCATGTGTGGAAAGACAAAATGTGTCCATAAAAAAAAAAAAATGTGTGTGACCAACATGTTACGTACCACTGGCCCCTTGAGAACTTCCTTTCAGACAGAACTGAACTTTGAGCTTCCTTTTGCGGATTTTAACCTTTTGGGATGACTGCATGGCTTTTTCTGCATCTTCTACACTTGCGAACTCAATAAACGCTAACCTGAGGAGAACAATCATTTCACAGGTTTCTTGTGATTTTGCCATCTTGTTTATCCTTTAGGAGTACATCTTATTAACACGCACTTACCCTCTTGATTTCCCGTTGTTTTTGGGTATATTGATATTGATGGCTGTCTGATAGACGTTCTTCAGGTTCTTTTCAGTGACATGTTCAGACAGGTTGCTCACAAACAAAATGTTATGAGGAGGAGGTGGAAGACGTGATGCTTTGAAAAACAACAAAGATCTGTTAATGTTAAGCCATAACAGAATTACGTAAATATGAAGCTGGGCGATAAATGCCAGCATGTAGTGTGATAAGAATCTATATCGCCCGGCCCATCATGATGTTAAATCAAAGTATCTCGTAACTGTTCTTGAATATGTGCACTGCACACGTTGCTGTCTGTGCTGGCGAGGAAATATCTTGGCATTCCTGCCACAAGTTCACCATCTGAGCGATTCTTTAGCACGTTGTTTATTGTCACTTGTCAACGTTCATCACTGAAACCACAGCATGTTGACAGACTGGTGTTCTCGGCAAAGAATCTTTGAGACAATTATGTGAACCTTGTCCTATAATGACCCTAGTGCCTGGAGCTGCATTACGCTGCATTCATGCATTAGATTCCAGTTTGTTTATTGAAAATGTTGGCTCGATTGAGCCCAGTGAACAGGTTCTAGTGGAAGATGAGGCTCTTGTCTTTTAAATGCAATTTGTTCCATGTTTTAATGTTCTTCAGAGTCCGAGATATTTAAGTTTTTATAGACTGATTTTTTTTTTAATGCAAATTGCACATATGCAAATTTTGGATTTGAGTTGAATAAAGATTTAACTTTTGTTTGTGATCTCAATTTTTATCAAGAAAATCGTGATTCACATTTTTTTCCAGAATCGTGGAGCCCTACTGTGCAATGATTTACCTTTTGTGTTGCTCTTTGTGTCATTATTTGCTTTGTTCGTTTCAGGTTTGTTTGTTATTTTTACAGAGTCAACAATCAAAACCTGTCCTTGGATCTTGACTTTTTGTCCTTCCTTCTGTGCCATCTCAGCAATGGCTTTGTTTTGAAATTCCACAAAGGCAATACTGTGAAAAAAGACAGACAGACAGACAGATGTGTAAATACTAAGTCTTTTTTTTTTTTACTATTGCAAACATTTTACATTTGAGACGATTAAATACTGAGTAAATAAATATTAATGCAACACTCACCCTTTTTTGGGGCTCTCAGCTCCATCAAGAAACCGGACAGTGGTGGCTTTGGGGAAAAGCTTCAAAATATCCTGCTTTGTTGTGGTGTATGGAATATTTTTCACAAACAAACATCTGGCATTTTTTGCTGTTCACAGGAAGAAAAAAATAAACAATGAAAACAGTCAGATCTTTGAAGTGTTTATGATTTATCCTTGCATACCATGATAATGTTTATTTGAATGTAATAGAGCAGGAGTGTCAAACATAAGGTCACTTATAACTCTCTACCAAACTTGATTGTTTATTTGGTTTATCTAATGGTGGAGATAACAATGATAATCATATTTATTGAAGATACTATTGATGCTGTTATTGATAAGTTGGACTTAGATAATTGTATTGTTATTTATTTA
>JAPSES010023264.1:0-13259 GCA_029822895.1 Maxillicosta whitleyi
TTAAGAATGTCACAACTAATTTTAAATCTAGTGAATGTCATAGTGCAAAAACACACACACACACACACACACACATATATATATATATATATATATATATATATATATATAAAACACTATAAGAGGAAACAACCAAAGAAAATAGAAAAAGATATGTATAAAGAAAAGTATTTAAAAAAAAAAAGAATAAAAAAAAAAAACATTATAAAAATATTCATAAAATATATTAAAAAATGAAAAGCGGTTAGTGGTACTGAGCCTGAGTACCACAGAGTTCTAATGAATTTATTCTTTATTGGAATAAATAAAATAGTTATGAACCACAGAAACAACCAACACTAGGCAAAATGATATGAGAAAGGAGAAATATGCAATTACTTAAGGGAAATTGTATTTATTTTTCATGTAAATATTCTTGTAACCAATTCAATATATATTTGCATGTGTAACCACTTATGTATCATGTAAATATGCTAATTAGAACATTACATGGCCAGGCATCACTATTCCTGCTCTATGAGGAATACAAAGGAGAACTTTTTATAACTCAGAGAACTCATTTTAAGGACCCAGCAGCTGCCATTAAACTTTGATAAACTTTTAGTATGTTTTTAAGTACATCTGATGCTATTGTAAACCACTGAGAAACCTTATGTTAGAATTTCTTTGGGGTCAAGCCATATTTGCAGCTGAATAATGGGAACTCCCTCTTCTTCATAACCATCATTTGTAGTGTGATACTATTACATTGTAATCACGACAGGACTCATGATTGTGACATGTACAAACATTATGACAGCATGACTTCAAACTTTCACAAAACTATATGATTCGATGTTACAAGTATTAGATGAACCACCAGTGATGACTGTCACTTGCTCCTACCTTATCTGGAGAGGTGGGAGATTCTTCACTGGAAGCCGACGACGCTCTGCGACAGGTACAGGCCTTTTTGACTTTCCCCGTCTCATCTTTCTCGATTTCCTCACTGCAGCAAGAACAAGTCGTTTTGGTTGTTGTTTCCTCTGCCTCTTTATCAGTTTTTTGGTCTGTTTGTACGCATTCTTCTGTTGTTCGTTCCTCTTCACCTGAAAACACAGATTACAAGTATTAAATTATTTATTTTTTATCAATTTCAATTTGTGTTGTGGGAGAAATTTATCAGCAACCAGATTTTTTTTTTTTTTTTTTAAAAAAGCACAACTCACCCTCCTTTTCACCATCAAGGGTATCATTCTGTTCAGCCCATTTCTTTTTCAGCTCATCTAGATTCGGAGGAATGGGAATTTTCTGACGAAGGGGCTTGATGTTGAATGCCTGGAAGACTTTTTTCTCTTCCTTTTCCAGCTCTCCTATCTCTTCTGTTCCTGCTGGACTTTGAACACTAATTGTTTCAGGTTTTGTTTCCCCAACACTTGTTGTATTATCTGTGGCCACTTCTCTCACGGGGGAAACTTTGGGCTCCAGAGCCATGGTTTCCTCTTTGCGGATGCATTCCAGTTCAAGTTGAATCTGCTTATACTTTGACAGCAAGTCCTCAAAGGACTCATCAACACTGTTTTCTGATTTGGCAAGATTATAAGCAGGTTTTCTTGACTGATTCCTTCCCAGTGGCTTCTCTGTTGTGAAATGTTAGGGAAAATGAAAGCGCTGAACATTGGTTGCCCTGGTTAGAAACAGTAGTACATTTTTGAGCTATGGAAGGATAATTATATGTCTCTCCAACAATCATGCAACTTGTGCAAATCTCATTTTTAGTGTCTATCTACAAGCACTCAAACCCCCCCAACTGGGTGGAAGTAAAATATATTGCAAATACAAGCAGAGAACACACTTGCATACAGTGATGTCAGAGTGATATGCCATCAAAAATAGCCAGAAAATAAGGTTTTTAATTAAAAATACATTTGTATTTCTCTCCATATTGAGTGATTACCCCTTGCTGTGTCTAAAATGACTTCTAATGGAGAGAAGCCATAAATTTCTCCTGTTGTCAGGCTATTTACATTACATTCCATATGCATTGCCCAATCAGTACTCAGAATCTCTATTACAGCCTTGGCAACAGACAGTGAACGTCAGCAGTTACAGGTGTATTAAATGACAGCAGGTGTTGCGTAATGACAGAACTGCAAAGTCTGAGATCTCATCAATACTGGACCAAAAAATAAATACACTGGGCAATATGATATGATAAAGAGGGCAACCAACCTGAAATGCTTGAGGTTTTTACAGCTTTACTTATCTAGAAATGGAGTGTATAGATATTAGATTATTATCTGATTATTAGAGTGGTTGGGGTTTATTTACATAGTGCAGCCATGTCAGTGTAATGTATTAGGCTAGTATTAAGTTAAGTGGTGGATTTTCAGATGTGCAACATGAAAAGTATGGGATTTTACACAGATCATTAGATCAACTACAAATTATTTAAAAAATGATAAATTCTATTGTTTGTGGCAAATCCTGTGGGCCTTTGCTAATTCAATTCAAAGCTTAATGTTTCTCAAAGGAAAAGCAAAAGTCATTTTGTCCAGCCCATATGTCTTATTCTTTTAGGCATCTCCGCTTACGTACTCGTGATCCAAATCAATACTGATCTGCTAAAGTGGTATCAATTCATCTCTAATATTCTGTCCAGAATCACATCTATTCTCTTTATGGCCAAATATCCCTAATACCAAGTCTTACTGAGGTGTATTTTCCTTGAGGTCATAAAACACAGGCTGCATTTAAGATGTTATTTAGATTTCAGGCGTTAAACATGCTCAACAGTTCACATGAGATAAGTATAAGAGGTACTTTCCAAAGCAAATGAAGACAGGAAGTTGACTTCCTCTACAGTAAGTGCCACACCAGTCTGTGCTGAAGTCATTGGTTTTGTGGTTTCAGTTTTCTATGAAGTGTGTCTTGTATTTGTGTCTCATACTTGCCAGTGGAAGGAAGACAGAACAAACTGAAAGAATAGAACACTGAAAAAAAAACACACAGCCAGGGCCATTTTAACATCAAATAAATCATTATTCACTCGGTTACAATTACCAGCTTTTCTATTAACTGAATATACCTACCAGTAACTGTATTCGGTTTAAAACTGAAAATATTGTCATTCTTATGGAATATTTACAGACCCTGGTGGATTATAATTAAATCAATGTCCCTTGATGGTATAATATTGTACTATAACACTTAATCGAACTGGGGAAAGGATACGTTTTCTCGAGGGAGAGTCTTTCTTATTGCCGTGAATCTCTCCGGGCCCATAACGACCGAGGAGACCTCTGATGTTCCCTTCACCCCGGTTCCCTCGGTTCCATTCCCCGCGTCCACCATTGGGCATGGCCCGGTGCCTAAACCTCCCCAACGCGCCGTGGCTCCGCTCCCAGAAGTTGGACCGTGGGCTCGGCTCCCCGTGAGGAACGAGCCCCGGTGGCGGGGCGAGTGGTAGTGGTAGTGGCAGCAGCGGCGGCGGAGGAGATGGAGGCCGGTCGGGCCCGCTATGCCCACACTGCTGCCTGTGGCTCGGGGGGAAAGGACCGTGTACGAGAGGTCCGAGGTTGAAAGGCATTAGCAGGCGAAAATCCTGGGGTTGGTGAATGATATGAGGCGGCATATTACGCGGACGTTGGTGTGGTTTTCGGGTCCGCAGAGAAACTCCGCCGCCGGGCCTGCTACCATCCCCCAGCCGGATCGGCACACTCTCCTCGGTTTCATCATCGCAGATTTCCCCGTCTTCGAGTTCGCCCTCTTCAGTGGGAGAGCGAGTTCCAGATTTTCTCTCCATATTATAAAACACTACTAACTACCCGTGATCGGTAAATTACTGATTTTAAGTTCATCGGACTGCAAATCTGAAATTCATTTTGACGTTTAACTACACAGTTGATAGTCAAGTCAACCAGCTCCACCGATGATTAGCTCCGGTATGCTAACTTATCTGTTTGTTCAGTTCAAGTATCGCGATAGATACAGTATCCGAGACTTGAAGGACTCCATATAAAGATTTTTTTTCCTCCTTTTACCCCGGGACGGTGAAATATTAAATTTGTATTTTAATTAATTTAAAATCAACCGTAAGTTAACAGTATAGTTAATTTCATTCTATTCTTTTCGTTTCCCTTCCGATTCTGGTTAACTTTATTTATCCTTTGGGGAAATGTATTACATTTATTCACACGTTATATTCACGTATTAGGGAAAAAGAATGTTCATGTTTTATTCTTGCTCATATTAAGGAGAAACGGACTTGCTGTTTAATATTGCTTCGTACGTATTGTTCGTTTTGTTGTTGTTTTTTGTTTTTTTTAAATTGGCACAAAACAATTTACAGAAGTAGAACGGGGCAATGTTACAAAAGAGAAAAACAGAGACATTGGGAGACATGGTGGCTTATTCGTATGAGCAAACTTACTTTTCACATCACTTTGCCATCATCTTCTCTTCCGGACCTTAACTGGAGGTACTGCGCACGCGTACTAAGCATATACCGGAAGCTGAGTTGTCAGAATTGTTTTGGAAGTTGACAGGCACGTGAGCCGCGTCGTCATCAGGAGAGAGAGCTGGCGACATGGCGTCGGATCCTCTTCTTAAGGTAAGAAAAAGCATACAAAGGTGACATTGTACAGTGTTTATTTGTCAAATTTGCCTAGTTCTGTAAATCAGAAGGTCTCTCCACATGAAAAATTGTGTTTCAAAGTCACGCGTGCACAGAGTCGACCGCACGGTGTCTTTAGCTTAGTTAGCTTAAGTTAGCTGCTCTTAGCCGTTCAATACCTATTGTAAACATCCCACCAGTCAGCTCTATCTCTGTGAGCTAACGTCTTTATGCATGACTGCCTGTACTTTGTGTCTTAATAATGTAATAGCTCCTTTATGAAATGTGGAAACTTAACATCAGTGTTAGCATTGCCGCAAACTATGGTGTATTGACACATTAGGGCCCTGCTAAGTTTGAGCACTCTCTTACTGTAAGGTGTTAACTATCAATTTCTCAATAGTGATACTTTTATACCATAAAAAAATGCATTTTACAAGTCACTATATTCTTCACTGGTGGTGTATTACAGTTGGCCAAATTACCTTTGTGTTTCTGGTGAATGCGGATATTGGCTTTGTGGACAGTCTACCACTTTCGATTAATCTTGTCGGCATGTGAATATAATTAGCGCATTTTCCGGATTATAAACTGCTACTTTTTCCCACAGTAATCAAACTGCTTCACATGTACATAGCTAAACACAATGTCATGTCTTTTGCACAGATTTTATACGAACATGAAGGAGTTTTTATACATCCAAGCAGTGACGATGATGATGGCTTGGAGCAAGACTTGCTCGTTTCAGGTTCACTTAGGATTCTTGACAAGGTAAGTTTTGTTCTGTGTCTTTCTGTTCGGTCTGCAAGCAGTTTTTCAAACGACCAGTAACTTTATTTTGGAAGAACTTCCACTATACAATATAATTACTCCTATTCAGAAGTTTACTATTAAAGTCGTTAGACCTACCATGTAAAAATATTAACAAACAAACAAAATCCACATTTGATGCAAAAAAAAATGTATAAACATGCCCTTTGTTTGCTACAGTACAAGTGTAACCAGGCAATTCACTAAGCAGGCTTATCAGTTAACTAGGCAACTTCTGTAACAGCATTCAACATTGATTATTATTAATAAAAAGTGACAATCAATACTAGTTGACATCAGATGTATTTCAAGTTTACTTAAAATGCTTCACATTGTCATGGCTTTGTAAGTTATCTGTTTGCACTACACAAAATCAAGTCAGTGCTGGTTTCTGTCTGAAAATGCATTGCCTGAATATGTCTTTACAAGTCAGAATGAAAGAAGGCTGTAGGGCAGGGTAAGAGCAGTTCATCTGTCATGCAAAATTATGTTCAAATTGCAAAAAATCCATTTAAGATTGTAGCTCATAGAGCATATATGAATCTTGTTGATCAGTAATCAACTGCAGAACTGATGTAACTGCTCATTTGCGCAGTTCATTAATTCTAACACTGCCTGGGCTAAGCATTCCTTGTTGATTCTGTGTTGCACACATTGCATTTGGTTATGTGTGTGTTTAAAATAACATTATATTTAACTAAGTTACATTAAGGTATAAAACCATACCTAGAGAGTAAACCATAAGATGACTCAACTTTAAACCAGCCTGCTTGTCTGCCTCCCCATGTACTGTTTATCACTTGGTGAATTAGTTATATTTTTGTGTAATTTTTAATTGTGCAAAAACTGAAACTACAGTTAACCAAACATTTGCAGGATGGTGAAATCATTGTGGAATACCGACCTTTGGAAGATACCGTTGACCCATCAAACATGCTGTGTGCCGGCAAGGTCAGTGTTGGGATTTCCTTGGAATTTCTCTTTTTCATAATGTGTGGTTCGTATAATCATTTGCTGCAAGGTCTTTCCTGTATATACTCCTGAGATCTACCTAATTTTTTGTCCTCTTTTGGGGACAAGAGTTTCACAGCTTTATTTAAGTTAATTTTACTGTTGTTCACTGCAAAAGACATTCATAAAAAATATTAAAGAATCCTTCATGCTGTTTTGACTCAGGACAATATCAGTATGAAATGTCAGAGAGTTACAAAACTGGATGTCTTGTTGATGTAGATAAATTTTTTGAACAACTTATAATACACTGCGAAAGTGGACAATAAAACTGTTTAACAGTATACAAGCTCAAAGAGGGTTACCCAAAGTACCAGGAAGTCCTAGGCTTTCATCTGTTTGCATTCTATCTTTTTTTCCCTTCATAACTGGAATAGTAAAGTGGATTTTCATCATAGCTGGACTCTTAAGAAGTGATTACTTTGTTTAATATAATGCTTTGTTCTTTATCAGGACTCCAGTTCTGTGGTGGAATGGGCTCAGTGTCCGGGTGAAAAGTCTCAACAGCTGCTAGAGACACAGCAGAGCTATGAGACTGAGTGGGATATGATCAACGCTGTGTCCTTCAGAAAGAGGCCGTGTTCAAATGGAGAGGGTGGGCTTTCAATGTATTTACCTTGAACCAACAGTGTGTAGAGCTGGGTATCACTTTGGTTTCATCTATGGCAATTATCTTAAGTCTAGCTTAATTAAATACAGTTTTTATTGCACAGCTTCCATAGTTGTTTGGAATGACAAAAGAGTACATGGTTCACAAACAAAAAACCAAAAGCTTTATTTTTGACTGTTTAAGACTATAATGAGTTAAATGTCAACTGTTCTCTGATTGTCAGTTATGTAACAAAATATTAGTTGTTTTTTTTTAGAATATTATTATTGCAAATTATAAACCAAAAGTATTAATGTAACTAGTGGAAAACTTATAAGCCATAAAAATGTAAAGCTGTTAATCATGGAAGCTTGTTAGTATTGTTACTGTACCTGACTGTGCTGCTGCTGCTAACATTGGTTGTGTCTGTGGCATTATAGTGTCTGGGAGATGACAGTATGATTATAGATTCAGTGTTTCATCATATGGAATGTTGCAATCAGCTGGATTTTTTTTTTTTTTATTCAGCAGCAGTCATAAACCAGGATTTAAACAGGCATGTCCCCTCTCACATGCTTGTTGATGTACTGTGTAAGAAATAATGTTAATGTCCATGTAGCACATCCTGGCAAATAAGTACAACTTTTATGGACTATGAAATGCTCACTAGTTCACAGCATGACTGAAAAATACGATAGTTATGGACAGATCAGCAGTTTAAATGCACAGCCCTTCTACATTTGGAACTGATTTGCAGTCTTTCACCTTTGATTCACTTCTGAATAACCAACCATAGAAATGATCCTAAACATTACTAAAATGTGTTCTTTGGCTTTAGGTGGTACGATGTTGACCATCCTCACTTGGAGGAAAAATGCAATGATTTACTTGTTGTGAGCAACATAGTTTTGAAATCTGAAATCTTAGCTGAATTTTAGGGTTATGATAGCTGTCATATCAGCCTTCATATCGAAAGTATTTGAACATGAAACCAGTCTGGTATTATTGAGGAAATGAAAGTCATACCACTGCTGAAAATATCCCTTTCAGATACATTTCACTGCTTGCATTTGCAAAGACCTTTTTTTAAGTTTTGGATCCATGTTTCACTTCTCAGGTTCTCTAAACCACAGTCATGAGAAGAGCAGGTGGGCCTTTACCTTCAGCTTCAGTGACCTCAGATCCATCACGCTGAAGGAAGAAGGATGGTGTTTTCTGGTCTTTAAACTGAAAGAACCTTCAGCATCTTTGCCGGCGCTTCACTTCCACCAAGGTGGCAGTAGAGAGTTCCTGGACAGCGTGAGGAGA
Organism: Maxillicosta whitleyi; assembly: GCA_029822895.1. Classification (NCBI taxonomy): domain Eukaryota; kingdom Metazoa; phylum Chordata; class Actinopteri; order Perciformes; family Neosebastidae; genus Maxillicosta; species Maxillicosta whitleyi. The sequence goes on from JAPSES010023264.1 coordinate 8,313, forward strand.
TACGCTCTACTCAGCGAGTGAGTACCAGTAGATGGAGCACAAAAGACCAATGAACCCCATCAGACGTCACTGAATTCATTTAGTGTGCAGATTAAGTTTTAGAATTTGGACGTTTTAAATAGTTGAATTTTATGCCCTGGATTTTAGTGTAGTTATTTTCTAGATGCATAAATATTTTTTTTTGTTTTGAAGAATGGGAAGTTTTAGTTTACTTGAGATTATTTAATTTTTCGAAGTTGTTTTTTAGTTAAAACCATTTTACATTTGTAGACCATGAACCATTAGCATTTTTTTTTTTATGACAGTGCTGTAACTAAAATCAAGGCAGCATGAAAACTAGTGTAATATTTTACCTGTATTTCAATTGAGGTTTATTTCATGATGCCTTGTTCATTAGAGTTTTTCCATTGTCATTTTTATTTGAATAGACAAAGTTATTGTTTTGCTGCTTTCTTGCACTGTTCAGGTTCAAGCTCTCTCAAGTCAAATCAGTCATTTACTTGTCTAAATGTTGTGGTAAAGCTAAATCTATTGAGTATTATTGCACATCATACATTTGCTCATGCAAATAGTGACATTTAGTAACAAACAGGAAGCAGTAAACAGATCAACTTAATATTAATTGGTTGATATTAACCCCCCGATACGCTAAATTTCAGTACTACGTATCGGCATTTTGACTGTAATTGTTTGCCCAGATCAAATGCAGGGTTCGACATTAACGGTTGCCCAAAGCTGTCTTTGTCTTATTTGTATCTACCGTGTGTCTCCTCAGAGGATGCATTTTATAGCCTGAGTGAGTGAGTGTGCTGCTATTGGCTCCCACTGAGCTGACATCAGGCCACAGACGTACAGTTCTTTTACGTTTAAAACAACGGCGGCAGCAAACATCTCCCTGAAATCCCCTTTCACACACCATCCCCACCCCGGTGGCTGCACTCCTTCAACACCCCTACTCTAAAATAAAATCCTAGCTAGAACCCTGCGTATTATGATTTAATTGTGAAATGAAATCATTTTTTGGAGGCAAAAAAGGTCAATATTTTCAAATCTATCAGGTATTCTAATAATTTAGGCCATGACTATAATTACAGAGTTAATAATATTAACCCATAAACACCCAAACATACACTGACAACCAAAGTCATTTAATACCTGCTGATCCACTAATCCTATCAATACATGTAAATAATTGGTGTAAAATGCAGTTTGTCATCTTTTCATCGTCATCAGATATGATCCATTCAGAGGTGGCACACTGAACGTGGAAACTTCATCATCTTCTGCAACATTGATTCACCAGTAAAATACATGTATTTGACAAATGACAGAAGTCATGTTCATGATTTACACTGAAAAATGCAACATACAGAGGATAATATAATAAATGGTGATAAAACATTTAAAGGTTAAACTGCCACAAAAACAGCATTGGGTTGATATGGGTTAAAGTGACTGATGGGAGATCATCACAGCAGCATAGAATAATGTTACACTACACTAATATATCTGATTTCAGATGTTTGGTTTAATGAGAAATATAACAGTGGAATTCAGGTCAGTGTTCGTTGTGTCTGCAGAGAAGTGATGGAGCTGCATACTGACGATGATGAGGAGAGACAGTGGGTGTTTCTCAAATGAAGGAAGGATCCTTCAAGTGTTCATTCGTACGCATTATACACATTAAAATGACACCATCACATTTCACTGAAGGACTCTTCCAATGCCAATAATCATGATCCTACTGGAGAAATGAGTCCTTCCTTTTGGCAATTTTCAAGGATGCGTCTGTGGATCCTAGCTTAAGCACCCACAATCTCATGCAGGAGTCTTTTAAAGTGCTTCTAAAAACAAGGCAACTGTTTCACCACTATTATGTGTATTTAAATATATGTATTTTAATAGACAAACCTGGATTGTTCAGACTTTCTTTGCAGTTTAAAACAATCCATTTGATTTCTACTGCCCACTATATTTAGGATATTAAAATAGCACAGGTCATTCCTCCCCACAGCCATCAGACTGTGCAATAGTGCTCACTAACCCCCAAATACACACTTATAAACCATAGTGCAATGCAATGTAAATAATGTAATTTTCTGTTCTTCCTGTCTGCTATTTATATAGAAGTATTCTGCACTTTATTGTACTGCTGTAACTGAAATTTCCCCAGGATGGGATAAATAAACTATTCTATTCTATTCTATTCTATTCTATTCTATGATGCTGCAGCACTTTGACTTTTCTTCTCTGCGGTCAAAGTCTAGTCAACGAAAGCTACATTATCATCACTAAATCCTCAAATCCGATGATCTAATTGGATTTTTACTATTATTTGTTTAAAAGGTGAGTCCTCCAGAAAAGGTCAAAGTGAATCAAGTTGTAGTCTTCAAACTACTGACTCTACAAGAATCTTAAGTCTGGGAATAAAATCCTAAGACACATTTTTTGCAGGTGTCAGTCTAATGGAAGTCTGTTCTTGTGTGTTTCCGTCTCATAAAATACTAGCGTTCTTACCAAATATGTAAAAATCCTTATTTCTGCTGGGGATGGGGGGTAATTATGCCTAAGGCAGCAAAAACAGCTTATGTAGGATATCTATTTATACACACACAGATTCATGCTGCTGCCATACTCCCTTTGTCAGACAGGATAATCTATGACTTTACCTTTCAGAAACACTAATAAACACATTTTGAAAGAATCTACACAGCATTGTTTTATTCACAAAGTTCAGTCAAAATAAGGATATTAAAGCTGAAGTCACTTTTTGCCTCAGAGATTTATTGATTAACATTTTCTCTCCTTGAAACCATACTGGTATTCAAATAGTCATTTATATGCTAATGTATGTTATTTACATACAAGCAAAAATCCCTGAGTGGACCACACACACCCAGGAGATATGTACTTTACCTTCACAACAAAATACCATGTTTGATTATTTTCTGCAGGACACTGCCTGTGTGTCTCTTTATCTTGGTGCAGATAGCTGTTATTAAAGTTCTTATCAAAGCCTTTTCATAATGAAATTGTGTCGATTAAGTGCTGGGTGTTTTCAGATACAGAACACTGGTAGTTGTGACTGTCTTCCTCCTGGTTGGCTGTTTTTTATTAGACCACATTCAAGTCTTTACAGATAAATCATCAATGAAGACATAACATGTTTGGATTCTAAATTTTAATGTTAACTAACCAGGCTACAGAATATGTTAATCGCGCGTGTGTGTGTGTGTGTGTGTGTGTGTGTGTGTGTGTATAAACTCACTCAGACCCTGCACACACACATGCTTCTGTAGAAAACCGCTAATTTAATCTAAATCAACACATGCACTAGCTTATTCAGTCATAATAAATGACATCCAAACAAATTCCTCAATCAACGACATAAATCCCATAAGAAACGAAAGATTTTGCTTCACATGTCTGAGTTCTCCTACATTCTTTCCTCAGTGCTTTGAGTGATTCTCATTATACAGTTCAGCAGCTGCTTTCTGGGAAAAATTTCTGTTTTGAAGTTTGTATCTGTGCTCCGACATCTGCATCAGAACACAAAAACTCTGCTTCTAAACACCAGCTTTTAAACCTGTTGAGTGAATCTCACTCTGTAACTGTAGCCAAACAGTTAGAGTTGGTTTTACTGCTCTTCTCGTGGTTCGTTCTTTAAGGCTGTTCCTATCATTTAGTAATTATGAAAAATAATCATTTTTGAACACTTATGAATCATTATTGAATCGTCATATGTTGCATCAAGATTAATCTAATAATCGATGTATTGGCACACCCCTACTACTGATATTGTTATCATTTTGACCTTTAATGTGTAATACAATTTGATGTTTCAAAGTAAAAAAAAAATGACTAGGCTGTTGGTTTTCCAGATTTGTTTCCCATTTAATAGCTTTCTCTACCACAAAAATGAATGACAAGACTGTGGTATTTGTGTTATTTTTGTGAATGCCTAGAATTAGTGATTGAAATGATTTTTGTGTGTATTGTGTGTTTGTAGGGCTCCAGACGATGCAACCTGTTTCTTGGTCAGCACCCCTAACAAGGCCCTGTCACAGTCATTTGAAAACCTCCTGGATGACAACAACTACAGCCTTGTTAACGTAAGTGTAGACAACACTCAGAAATACTGTTGCATTTATAAGTTATCATCCTGCTGACATAGTTTGTTTTGCCCCTTCAAGATGAATTTAGCTTTTTAGTATTATGTTGACTTTGTTTTATTCATGTATTGATTTGATCTTATTAGAGCCTTGTTCTTTATTGTCTTCTTCATACCTAGACATGCATTGATGATTTATTGTCTATTAATATTGTTGTCTTACGATTGAAACATGGGACATTTGTGCAGTCAACTGTGTATTCAAGAACTCAACCTAAATAAGAAATTAAGAAAAAATGCTCTTAAACTGCCCATATTTTGAAAAAAATATTAAAAGAAACAACATTTTATTGCTTACAATTTCGCTCAGGTTTTTTAAACCGTTGTTTACTTCTCAGAAAATTGTATTTTGTCCTTGTGGAGTTCCAAAGCACTAGTTTAACGATTAAATTGTATTTACTCTTTTGTAGAAATTGAAAAAGGATCCGTATGTTACAACTCTCGGAGGCTTCTCAAAAGTCACCAACTACCTCTTTGATGCTTTACGGGGAACAGAAGAACAGCAGCGGCGCCCCCCAGAGGAAGTGGCTGACCTGCTGGGTGAAGTCATCCCAGGGCTGGAGATCAACCAGCAGGAGGAGCCTGGCTTTGAGGTCATCACCAGGGTGAGGAACAATCCTGATCACATCACTCACAGTTAACATCTTCGATATTCAGGGGTCTGATGTTGATGATAGATGAAACTACACTGGGACATCCTGATTTTTACCTTCGCCAAGGTTATGTTTTCACCCGCATCTGTTTGTTTGTTTATTTGTTTCTTTGTTAGCAGGATT
>JAPSES010023295.1:0-13255 GCA_029822895.1 Maxillicosta whitleyi
TGTGATCTGTAAGTTATAAAGTACATGTGAAAATGATAAACTGAAGCAGAATATTGTTTAAATTACACTTATTTTTTTTCAGTTTTTCCATATTATTCACATTGTTTTAAAGTTTGTTGATGTAAACATTTTCATAACATAATTTTACTTTTTTTCACTATAAAACACAGAGAAAAGTTTGGAGTTTACATTATTTATATATTATTATTTCACTTCAGATCAAATTTGGCTGAATGTGGAACTGAACTAAAATGAGTTTGACACCCCTGGCTTAAGTTATACATTATATAGACAAAAGTATTGGGACATGTTGAATTTAGAGGTTAACTGGTCTGGGATACAAAACAATACTGACAAATGACATAATATAGTTTTATATTGTGATAAATATCTTTGCATTATTGGTTAATTTGGTTTAAATTGCTATCTTTGTTTCCAAAATGCCTCAGAGATGATTTTCACTTCATTTCTTTCAATATTGAAGTTTTTTTTTAAATTTTTATTATTGATAACTATGATTTTAAATGTTCTACCTCTAAAAATATTTTCATGCTCTGACTGTAAATAATATCTACTTTTTTTCCCACATCTCAATTAGGAAGTAAAACCTTGCATTAAATCTTGAGTAAAAATTGATGTTTATAAACTGAATGGACAAAAATATTGTGTCACATCATGGCTACAGCTGTCCGATGTCCTGTCCATACATATTTGAGATAAAAAAAACCCATCAATATTTAGGATATTTATCACAATATAAAACTATGTTATGACACTTGGCGTTCATTTTTTTTTTTGCAGCGCAGAATCTAATTAGAAAAAACACCTGAATTTAACCTGTCCCAATACTTTTGTCCATGCAGTGTTTGTCTTCAGAGGCTAAAGGAGACTGAAGTCCTGGCCCGCTCTGACCTCTAGTGGTTATAGGAGAAACTTGATCAGAAAGTAAAACAAAAAACTACTGCTAACTAGTCTCTACCATGTGACACCTGATGATTTGCTGTTGTTAGTTTTTTGTGCGTTATGGCATCGTGCTAAAGCCATCCGCAGCAGCACAGGAAGTACAGCCTGGGAACCTGTCAGAAATTCACGTGTTATTTCCATTTTCACAGGGTGTGATTATATATGCATCTAGTGGTGTGTTCACACCACTAGATGCATATATGAAACTACTGCCTTTTTTTTTTTAAAGACGTGTGAACGCAATAGTTTTAATCCCACATTGAAACCATGTTATATAATCAATAGTCTCATAAAAAAAAAAACTTCAATATTTCTTTTTACTAAATTTGAACAAAATGATCAGTAATTTCTATTTTCAGAACAGACTCCCTCTATTAGTTTTAATGTATTTGATGATTTGCATCACTGTATTCTTTCCCAACATCAACATTGTGTCCAACTAAAATAACGTTAAAAAAAAAACAAACAAAAAAACCCACAATTTTACACGTGGGGTTCAATTTTCGGTTCAAGTTTGTCCATAAACAACCAGTAGATGTGTTTACTTTGTCCAGTGGTATTTCAGAGCCTGTACTTTTCCCACTTTTACTTGCGTATAAACACTGTGGTTGAGTGTATTTGCATAGATTTATCTGATGAAAGATGTAACAGTAAATGTGAAGTTCAACACAAAACAACCTCACAGCTTTTAATATTTTGCTGCCTGGTATAAACAGCAGCTTGAAAACAGGAAGTGCAGATATGATAGGGGAAGCAGATAAACGCTTACTACCACAGCATGTTGCATTTGAGAATGTTATCAGACATTATGGAGATTGTAAATTGAGCTTATTGTTTTGTAAATATGTAAAGAGCAGTGGTTGTTTTGCTTTGGATATGGTTGAACTTATATACAAGTGTCTGTTTAACCCATAAAAAACCCAGTGCTACTTACATGTCAGTTCCAAAATATTTTTTTCCCTCAATATTTAACTTTTCTTAAATGATTTATCACCATTTCTTATAATATTATCATCTGCATTGTTAGTTTTTTCAGTGAATATCAGGTATATTTCCATATTTAACTCACTGATGTTCATTGAAGTTAAAGGTTATTAAAGCAGAAAACAGAAAACTCAAGCCAAAAGTGACTTTTTCAGTAAAAATATCAATAACTGGGAGTAAAAACACGTGTCTCCATCCACTGTCATTGATCTAACTCCATGGTTTTTGCTGGCGAGTCAATGCTATAGAGGATGATGCTGTTTCCATGGTAACTCCTGACCTTCTAAGCATCTGCTGACCATGGAAAGATGACAAAACTTGATTTTACACTGATATTGATATGATTAGTGGATCAACATGTATGAAACAGTTTAGATCAGTAGATGTTTTGGTCTCCATGGGTTAAATACACATCTTTAACTTCGGCTGCTTGTATCTGTTTATCTAACTATGGTTTTATCTCCTTATCTCAGTTTAGGTTCTCAGTCATCATTGATGTAAGAAACCGTAGAAAGATGCAAATAAACAAGCGGACAGAGCTTCCCCTTCCTCTCAACAACATGCCAGTGGCGCTAGTGTACAGCTTGCACCACACGCCACCACCACATTCTGCAGTTACGTACTCAAATAGAAACCACATCATTACCGACTGTTGCTCATGTGCTCTGACACTTACAGGTCTGTGTGCATCCACGCTCTGAGCTGTTGACCTTGTTTGTCGTCCAGGATCGTGTGTTTGTGTTGGTTTTGCTCGGGAGCGTGAAGCTGAAATGCTGCAGGGGTATGTGCTCCCTGGTGGTCCCTCATGGGTCTGACGTCTTTGGTACATGCATGCTGATTAGTGAAGAGGACAGAAAAGCAAAAGGTAATGTCAGTTTTTTATTATTATTATTATTATTATTATTATTATTATTATTTCTAATATGATTGCACTGCTGCTGTACTTTGTCTCAACATTTGCGGGCACAGTTGACGCTTTCATTCAGTTCCACTTTGCACTATTTAATATTATCTCTTAATATTTATATGTAACACAAGTTTTCACATCCAGGTTCATATTCATAAAATAAGTGCGAAAGCTTTTTTTCTCCTGTTGTTGTGTCTGAGTCATACAACACTAAGTGATTTCACTGGTTTTAACGTTGTCAATCATGATTCATGACATTTTCGCAGAAGATGCTACGATATAGAGGTCTGGCAAATGCAAAAGCAAAGCTGAGAATATGTTTTGTGCTTTTACATCTTAGTTTTGTAAGCACTTCTTTGAACATGGGTCTTACAACACACTGTTGCATAAATGTGCGGTCTATAGTCGGCCTGAAGGAAACCGTTGGCTGACTGTTAGTGAACTGAAAACCACGTTTCCCAATAGGATCAGAAGGCAAAACCTGTCAAAAGTACAGTAAAGCGGGTAAAAAAAAAAAAAATCCGCCTCTGTTCCTCCTCTGAGACGAGCTGAGGAAGGGTGTGGTTTTGTCTGGTTGGCAGGCTAAGGCCGATGCTTCACTGATAAGGAGAGTTCAGACTCTGACTTTTCTCCAGATATTTCCTCCTGCAACGTCTACCTTTGACAGAGAGCCCGGTCTGATTGGTCACTTTTACCATGTCTGTTTTAGTGTGTTTTAATTTATTATCCCAAAACACACCACGCATTTTCATACTGTCATTTGAGACTGAAACTGACACGAGAGAAACAGGAAAATTACAGTCATTTATTACCCCACCCCATCAAGTTTGTTTGGTTGTTTTTTTTTTTTTTTTGTTAACACTCTAGCAACAAAACTATTGGTTGAATTCATACCAAAATGGGTTTATAGATTACCAGTGACTAGGAATAAATGTCATTACGATTTGGGAAAAGTAGTTTTTTTTTCCTCCCATGTATTTATAATGGATGAAAATGTAAACATCTATGAAAACATACATTTTGCTTCAATTTACTTCAGACTTGGCACATATATAGAGGCAATTGATCCGCTGATATACACACACACAGAGACGTGATGACATCAGCTGGATCGATGCCAAAATAAGCCACAATACATGTGAGGGGCGGGGCTTGTTGTACCCGGCACCAGTTGTTTTTAGTGTTTCCTGTCATGTGTCATCTAATAAAATATTTTAGATTATTATAAGAAATTTGCCATCAAGTTCAGTTTCACATCTTTATTTGTGACATTTACCCTGCTATTTATTTACATCCTTTTTTTTTTTTTGGTTTATGACTAAGAATCCCAATTCTGATAATTACATATACTGCAAAAAAAAAAAAAAAAAGACAAAAAGTTACATGCTCTTCTTTATGTTTTTTTTTTAATAACTTTTTTTAATTTTTAGAACAAAAGGTAAAAAGGTGTCTTCTTTATGTTTATGTAAAAAACTGTAAGTATGTATGTCTTTATATGTATTCACCAGTTCACACACAGGAAAACTATGATGTGCTAACAGCGAAAAATAAATTAAATAGTAAATATAATATAAATATAAATAGTGGACATTGAAGATGACTGATGATGAAATGGATTGCAAAAGCTCTTAACTGCAGCAGTGATGGGTCATTAAAAAAAAAGCCTTTTACAATGATAAATGCATTTTCTGGTCAAATATGTTTTTCCTTTGTCACTGAAATACTAGTTAAAAAAAAATATACATTACAAGTAAGAAATTTAGTGGCAATCAGCAATAAATTATAGTGTAATTTCTATAGGATCAACTATTCTTTTAACCTTAATATCTGCTCTGCTCTTCTTTTGCAGGAGTCTGACAGAAAAGATGGAGGATCCACAAGTGATAAAGAGTTACTGAGTTTTGTGATCATCTTTTTCCATGTGAGAGCGACACAACACAACCTGACAATGAATACATCCGGCGTCCTGGTGAATTCATCCACGCAATGCCGCCACGATATGAGCAGCTGGGAAGAAAATATGGATAAGATGTACAGCTACTTCTACCTGGCGGTCTTCATCCCCGGGCTGCTGCTCAATACCACCGCCCTCTGGGTCCTCTGCAGACACATTAGGTGCGTGTCACATGTTTAAGTCAACATGGACACTGTTTTCTGCACATATGTAACTGTATTACCTCTGTTCTTCCACAGTAAGAAGACCAAGGCGGTGATTTTCATGATAAACCTGGCGTTTGCAGATCTGGCACACATCCTCTCTCTGCCCCTCAGGATTTATTATTACTTCACACATACCTGGCCTTTTGGACGTCCTGTCTGCTTATTCTGCTTCTACCTTAAATACCTCAACATGTATGCTGCCATTGTGTTTCTGGTAAGGAGGCAGAAAAAAGGAACTAGTCCTGACACTGAACATGTTATATGTTTATAATAGTAGCAGCTAATTATTTCACTTTAACCTTTTAATATACACTCATATACGCTCGAATCTAATATTAAGGTTAGGTTTGAGGTGTATTTAGACTGACAAATTTTAGGCTATACTTCTACTATTACTACTACTGCTAGATGAATACATGTACTTTACAGTACAGAAATTACAGTGTAGCAGCAGCATGACTCATAGAGAAGAAATAGAACACAAGACCAAACAAAGTATACATAATGAATAAGAAGTATAACAACAGACCTGGTTAAAAAAAAAAAAAAAAAAACTAGATTAAGGATCAAAAAGGAGCTACTACTACTACTACTAATAATAATAATAATCATAATAATCATAATAATTATAATTATAATACAAAATAGCCTTTTAGGATACCCAAAGATGCTTTACTAATTAAAACAACTAGATACAAAGAACAACATTCACAGACATACAGATTATAGACTATAGAATATTGAAATACAAACAACATGACGAACGCTTCATACCAGATGCACTCAAACATATAATATAAAAAAAATACATATAATATTTATATGTGTAACAAAAGAATATGATCAAGAAGTACTGCACAGCGTCAGGACAAAGTTATTAAAACAATTCTAAAAGGGTTCGTTTCAGTTGTATTTGTAGAACTCTATAACATCGTTGCCTCACAGAGCTTTACAGAATTAGTTGAATATGAAAACAAACAATAGTCAAATAAACAGTAGATGAAGGGAATGAGATGTGAGTAAAGGGAGTTGGTCCCAGAGCTACAGGTTTTGTTTCAGCCGCGTTAAACATAGACACTAAAGGACATCACCACTGAAGTTAAATGCATGTACACCAAACCCTGTAGTTCCTCTGTTACAAAATGAACACTACCCCCTCCCTCTGCTCTTCTCAGATCTTACAACTACGCTATTTCCTGTGCCAGTAAATGATACAGCCATTGCCATTATTTTCATACCATTATTTTTGCAGGTATACCATTTTATTTTCTTGCAGGTATGCATCAGCGTGCAGAGGTGTGTCTTCCTGCTGGACCCGTTTGCTGCTCGCCGGTGGAGGCGGCGCTACGACCTGCTGATCAGTATGACAGTGTGGGTTGTGGTTGGTCTGGCCTGCTCCCCTTTCATTCTCATGCGGAGCAACAATAGCAGCTCCACCAGTGCCAGTGTCACCACACGTCCGGTTTATAACGCATCTTATTTTCTGTTAACCACCTCTGCCCAGCATCCCTCAGCCCACACTGAGCTCTATGTGACACCTTTACCATCAAGCCCCTTCAAAACCAATTCCACCAAAGAGGGGTGCTTTAAGGACTTACCCATGCGCCGTCTACCCCCCTCTCTTGCAGTCACCATGATGGCTTTAGCTGAGCTGTTCGGATTCGTCATTCCTTTGGCCTGTATCAGTTACAGCTCTTTCAAAATTGCCCGTTCCCTTATGCAAAGTCATACCCAGGAGCAGGACTCGATCACACTCAGCAATTCAACAACAGGCCGCAGCCGCATGCAGTCAGTGACCTCCAACGGTCACACAGACAAATACCACGAGAAACAGACAAATGGTGAGAAACGCCGTGCCTTGCGAATGGTACTGAGCTGCTCTGTCCTCTTCTTGTTCTGCTTTGCCCCCTACCACATCAACTTTTTGCTCTACCTGATGGTGTCACAGGATATTCTGTCCCACTGTGCCACCAGACTGGTAGTGCGTCAGTTCCACCCAGTGTCTCTGTGCCTGGCGAGCCTGAGCTGCTGCCTCAACCCGCTGCTCTACTACTTTCTGACGGCAGAGTTCAGATTGCACCTCACCAGGCGCACCTCCTCCTTCTCGTCATTCCTGTCTTCGCCGATCAGCTCTCCAACTCAACAAACCGTGTTGCTCAGACTGATGAGCATGGAGAGCAGCTCCTCAGACAGGGAGTAGGCCCATGCAGATGAACTTTTGTTTTTTTCTGTTCTGATGACAGATAAAAACAGTTCACATGATTAAAAATGGACAGTTTTACAAGATGCACTCGAAGCCAGACTGACAAGATCTAAGCTGGGTAACAGGATGATCCCACAAATCACAGCTGACTGAGTATAAACTGACCAGAAGAACTTTGACCTCAGTGCAAAAGCCTTCCAGAGGACATTTTTTTTAGAACATCATTAGTCAACAACTCCACTGTTTTGCTATTATGTGTGCCCAATACTGTATTTGTGTGAATTTAATATGTCTACAGCTGGTTCTGTTAATAAGCTACTGCAATAACAATGTTATTACTGTATATTTCAAAACTGTAAATGGATGTACATCATTATACTGAAAATAAAAACACGTCTGCTCTTTCTGTTTCATGTGAGACATTGTTCCTCTCTGAAGTTTGCTTCACAGTGACATGTTCTGGGTAACTCCAAATGAAAACAGGTGCTGAATTCAGTCAGAGCTTCACTTCCTCCCACATTGTAAAGTGGTGAAAACAATTGACAGCAGTTTGCACGAACTGCAACTGCCATGACTCTGAGGTTGGCTTTAATCTGAAGTTCACCCAACCACCCACCCATCCTCTCCCGCATCTACTAACCCTACACCTGAGCCGACTCTAACTGCCCCCACCCCCAGGCAGATGCATGTAACCCACCTAAGGAAACAAAAGGAAAAAAAAAAACGCCAGCTGTCTGATTCACACACCAGACTGTGCTCCACTTTCTGTTATCTGTCACCCCTCGCTGCTTCAATATCTGCATCTGCTATTCACTTCACAAACGATGCTGTTGAACTGTGTGTGAAGGACGTGAAGTTTCAGTATTGTCATGACAAGGGCACATCATGCATCAACTGCTTAAAAACTGGCCTCGAGCAGAATAGCAGAAGTCATGGTGTCAAAAATGCTTCCAGACCACACCCCCGCATTCACAGGAAGCCTTATGTGAGCTGAAACCCCTCAGTACAGAGACGAGCAGAGAGAGAGAGAGAGACTGAAATAGAGACACAGAGAAAGACAAACTATATAATCAAAACAGGAAATAGCATCAGAACAGAGAAAAGAAATGCGCAGTAAAAGCTGAAGTAAGACCAGATGTAAACCCTGAGAAGAAACGTGAGATAAAGAACTGAGAGAGCAAGAGGGCAGGGCAGAAAAAGTGACTGGATTGGGGGAGGAGGGAAGGCATGACATGTGTGTTGGCTGATGTTTCACTCTTCTGCTTTTTTTCTGCCTGTGATGCTGAAAGGATTCAAGTTCGAGGACAGAGAGGTGAGGCGGCAATTGTCAACTGTGTAAACCCTTGTAAAAGTGTGAGCGGTGTGTGTGTGAGTCTGGATGGCTGGATGGTTTCAGCATGGAGTAATGCCTCATGGGGGATCTACTGTATGTTTCTCCAATGTGAGGAATGTGTGTTATGTTGAGTGTGTGTGTGTGTGTGTTTGTAATTGTGTCAGGCTACTCCTCTGTGTGGGTACACTGTACATGGATGTAACAGGGGTTCTATGATATGTGTTGTTTGTTGGAACCAGTGCACATGGAGGGACCTGGGTACTGGCCGACACCAACTTTTTAGGTGCTGATACGTGAGGCCAGATGTCTTGTCCGTCTGGAAAAGCTGTAACACTCTGACAACCCGCAGAGAGATGAATCACAGCGAATAAAATAATGTTTCCATTGGCAAGACGTGAGGAATGAAAGTCCATATTTGTAAGGTAGGAGTTGCATCAAGTGTAGAAACTCTTAAAATTAAAACTTTCACAAACTTTTAGTCAAGCCAAAGATAAGATAAGATAAGATGAGATATAAGATAAGATAAGATAAGATAAGATAAGATAAGAGAAATCTCAGTGTTTACAACAGAAAACTAGAAAAACATAAAAATAAAACATTGCTACTGGACACTATATACACTAAAAACCATTGGGTTATTAAAAAAACAAACAAACAAAAAAAAAAACACCACAGTTTAGTTTATGTCAGTAGCCTAATATGTAGAGTAAATATGATTAGATACAGAGTTGTAATAAACCAACATTATGGTCTATTTTGTAATCCATAAAACTGGTTAAAAATACATGTACCAGAAGAAAACACCTCAGAGTTAGGGATTAACCAGAAAATTCTACAAATATAACACTAGTTTACAACAACAATTCACTTTTACTTGGCACATATTACACATTACATGTTACATATTAATGAGCAGGCTAGATTAGCTAGTGGAAGATATTTGTGATAATATGATTATATGTGTGGGTCATTAAATCACTTAGTTAGCCTGGTCACCAGTAACATATCCAGGTAACAAAAATGTGCACAGGGAATAGAACGAAGATGGCAAAATGCTAGAATATTGTGAAACACAAAGGTAACTCAGTAGTTTGAGCTAGCTGACTAATGCTAACAGCTAATAAGTGTACTGTGTAACATTAGCACTGTAAAAGAAATATTAGCTTAATATTTATTGTGATAATTATTAACAACAACATGATTTTTTTTTTAAAATCATGATTATATTTAACATCAATGGCAAAATCCTACACGCAGCTGTATTGTGGGTTATTTTGTTCATATTTTGTTTCAAGCTGTACTGGTCTTAATTACTGTACTTTTTTTTTTAATACATTCCACAAGCAGGAAATAACACTACTTTCAGTAGGAAGTCTGATATGGTTGTATAGACAGCATCAAACAGGAAAAAAATGCTGTACGTGCAAAAGTGACAATAAAACAAGCAAAACAATCACATATAAGTCAAAGATCAACCGGTTCTAAAAGAACACTGGGGACTAGTGGTCTACAGGGAATTGTTGAGTGCTGTTAAAACAGATATAGGGGCAGTCAAAAGCCAGAGAGTGAGGAAGAGTTTATACTGTTAATGCAGTGCTGTACGGTGTCCAAATTGGCCAATTCCACTCCTTGTCTCTTTATTCAGACAAGTAATATACACAAAATGTAGTGTATGCACACATATTTATCAGAAAATATACTGTCAACAGTCACTGAATAGACAGTCTCATACTATACACCAGCTACTTACGCCCATGCAGAGAAAAGTAGTTGCACAGATGATGTCCTGAAACAATAAAACAAAGAAAAGCCAAGAAAAACTATGTCTGCAGATGTGGAGGGAGATATAAATGGTATATAAATACAGTTGCACATCAATAACGAGTGAGTTTTGTTTGCATTTGTCAATAACAGAAAGAAGCGAAAGACATCAATATGAGATAGAGGGGCCAAATCCCAATTTACCCTTTGGCCCTCCATTTTTTATTTGTAAACAACTTAGACATTTCAGCAACTGTTTCGTACTGTTTTAATGATCGCATTAATGGATCGCATTTCTGGGGTTTGTGGTTGACAGAAAAAGATGAGCAAAGTCCATGGAACAGATATAGACACAGCCGCTGAAGGCACGGTGAATTCTTTCAGAAACAAAGTTGTCGTATCTGTTTATAGCGTCATCGTAGAATGCTGACAACGTAACAGGTCGCGAAGGGTTGTCCCATTTCATAAGGGAATATTTCAACCTCTACCCCTTGCAACTCCATTTCAAGGGGTAGGCTAGTGCCAAGTGCAAGGGCCAAGGGGGAGGGGTAAATGGGAGGGCCAAGGGGTGAATTGGGATTGGGTCAGGGTGTAAGTTTTTGTGCAAAAACTTACTTAATTTATCAGAACCAGGGGGAGTGAGTCCTTCTTGGTTATCCTCATCAGTAACATACATATGTAAATCTTCTTCTTTGTTAAATAATATTCAGTGTTACCATGGAGACACTTTCCTCCAGGACTTAAAAAACAACTAATGCTATGAAAATATATCTCCAACAAGGTTAAAAAATACTCACATTTTTTTTCACATCAGTCATTAAAATTAACTCCATCGCTGTCCAAAAATAAGTTTTATAGCTATGTTTTAGTTTATTCTTTTCCATTCCACATTAAAATAGCATTCCTTACCTGGGCAGTAAATGGCTTACAACAAGTAA
The DNA here is from genome assembly GCA_029822895.1 of Maxillicosta whitleyi. Classification (NCBI taxonomy): domain Eukaryota; kingdom Metazoa; phylum Chordata; class Actinopteri; order Perciformes; family Neosebastidae; genus Maxillicosta; species Maxillicosta whitleyi. The sequence continues at coordinate 11,250 of JAPSES010023295.1, forward strand.
TTATTAAGATTTTTCCTTCTGTCGACACAGGCTAAGAAGATATGTCTCCATAATATGATTTAAATGCAAAAAAAAGTGAAGATACAGGGCTGCGTTAAAGAGAAAGAGAGAGAGAGAGAGAGAGAGAGAGAGAGAAAAGAGAAAAGAGAAGAGAAGAGAAGGTATTCTCCAGAATTAGTCAGACCCCGGGGCATAATTTACAGTATTGGCTAATATGAATGAAAAGAATGGATTTCTTAGAGACAGTTACGGAGTCATCAGGAAATGTAAAAATAGGCATGGTGTAGTCATTTAAAGGCATAGTTCAGTGCTTATGTGCTGAAAGGGTACTAAAAACATGGCAAAAGCATCACAGTATTTACTATTTGATTTGAGTTGCAACAGAAGGGTACATATTTAACATATCACCAAAAACAATCAATCTCACATGATACAATAAATATAATAAATACAGTAAATAAGTCATCATAGTTGATGGTGCATTTTTCCCAACAGGCTATTAAAATAACCTAACGACAGATGGGACAAATAATTTGAGATATGGCTTTGATTTGGCTCTGCAGGGGAAAATGTACCTTCTCTTATAGAAGGAAGAAGCTGAAACTCTTCATGAAGAGGATGGAGAGGATTTGTCAAAATGGCCTTGGCCCTTTGAGTGGCTCTGGTTTGATTTATTTATTTATCTTTATTTTACCAGATAAAATCAATTGAGAACAGCTTCTCATTTACAATGATGACCTGGCAGGAGGTTCCAGCAGACGAAAGACAAGATCAAAATAAAACAAGCAAGACAGAACAAGAACAGATAAAAGGAAACAGTACAGATGAATCTAAAATTCACAAGAAAGAATGGAGTTAAAAACAACTGGAGTTTATGGGAGACCAAAGAGGAAGTCAACAGTTGCAGCAGTTGACAATGGAATGTTTTAATTTGTGCTTGAACATGTTGATTGATGGAAGATGTGAGAGTTTGAAAGACTTCTGAAGTCTGTTCCAATCATTTGCTGCAGCAAAGTGAAAGGAATTGCGGCCGAAGACAGAGTGGACTTTGGGAACAGTTAGTGTTATGAAGTTGTTGGACCTCAGGTGGTAGTTATTTTTGGGATTGGTGCAGATGGTTGGAGAGATATTGTGGTGTTCCTCTGTTTAGTGAAGCAGGAAGTATTGAACTCCTTTACTTGTGTAAAAAGTGTAAAAATACTCCATTACAAGTCAATCTCCTCTATTCATATAGTTTATTCAAAATGAAGTGTCATAAAAGCTATAGGAGCACTTAGTCATTCTGTACCCTCTGTTCTGCATTATACTGTTGATTTTTTGTACTAATTGAAAATTGAAAAAATTGAAAATTTTAATCAAGTCAATTTAGTCACTTTTAGGTCATCCATATACTACTGGATAGAGAAATAGTACTGGGCTGTATTTTTTTTTATGTTAAAAGTTACAATAAAGTGTCACAAATGTTGTAGAATGTTGTTAAATGGTTCTTTCTTAAAGTAATATAAAAGGGTCAAGTGTAAATTATAAATGTATCAGAGTTGAAGGTTGAGTAAATACTGAATTATATTTCACCAATGGAATGAACCTCACCTCACATATCAGTTCATTTATTTGCATTTTATTCAAATGACTAAATAAAAATATGTGATGTGGTTGGGGTCCTGACCCTGGCTTTAGGAAAACCAGCCTGAAACTAGAAATTCAAACACACATTTTCAGTTTTGCAACACGTGTCTTGCAAAACACTGCAAGACACTGTTTCTTACATGAGACATTTTGTTCAAAAATAAAAACTTTTGCAATCACTGGGGGGGAAAAAAACTCCCATCCAAAGTACAAATCATATGACAAATTGGAAAAACAGACACCATTTTGATACTGAACATCAACTTTATTCCCACGTTGCACAGCTCATACTCTGATACTGTCTCATAATGTTGGAGCTGGAACAGGTTATTTCAGTCTAACTGCAGTAAGTGTCCTCTCATGTCTTTAACGTCCAACAG
>JAPSES010023316.1:0-13251 GCA_029822895.1 Maxillicosta whitleyi
TTCCTTGTCTCAGAGCGAACATTTCCTGAAAATTTCATTAGGTTTGGTCAATAATTAACCGAGATATTGAGAAACAAGGTTGCTCAAGGTCACTTAAGGTCACATCAGCCAACAACTTTCCACCAGTCCAGGGAATTAAGCCAGCGACCCTTCAGTCACAGGCCAACTCTCCATGCCATCCAGGCCACGGCTGCCTTGGCCAATACAGGTAAAGTTACATCAGACAAAGTCTTAGTATAACTGGTTCTTCACAGGGATGGGTCATGACTTTCAAATATTTATTTAACACAACTTAACATCAGCCATTATGAACAAATGTTTGTCCTTGAGATGCCCAACCCTGGTAATTACATTTGTCAGTCACATGAGACACTGACTCTAGCTCACTGTGAAAATGTCAATACTGATTCAAAACCTCACAACAATAACCACTCCTTCACAGGAGCAGGAGTCTCATTTCATGTCACACCATTTGGATTACAATGCACTGTAAAGTATTCAACTAACTACACTAAAAATCATCACATACTAAGCTTCAAAACCTAAGAATTTTGATTATTTAGACCAGGGGGGGCAAACTCATGTTGGTTCAGGGGCCACATGTGTGTGAAAAGGTAAAATTGTATTGTTAAAATGTTTACATCTACAAACTATCCGTTAAAAACATGAACCACGAACAAAAAGAAATTTATTAAGAAAAAAGTGAAATTTTTACAATTTATTTCATTATTTGGCCTCAGTTCCTCATTTTCACATGTTCATTATAACGTACAGATCACAGTGGATCTACAAATACACTAAATATTTAATAACAGGTAGAATATTGGTACAATTATATTTAATTCTCTTAAGACACTTCTGGTTGTTCATATTTGTTCACATTTTTTGTAAAAGGCTTATCTGTAAATGTCAAAAAAAATTTTACACTAAAAAAAGGAGGAAAACATTATGGTTTTCATTATTTATAGTTTATTCTGATAGGGTTTTATTGGTCTGACCCACTTTACATTGAATTGACCTTTTTTTTTTGTAATTTTTGTATTTCACTAATTCATCCCGCTGGCCGGATTGGACCCTTTGGCGGGCTGGATTTGGCCCCCGGGCCGCATTTTTGGCACCCCTGATTTAGACACTGCATTTTTAAAAGAACCTCCAGAAACCCTGCACGTCACCAACACTCACCTTTCTCTTGTTGTGATAGGTAATGTAAACGATGGCGACTAGGAAAGCCAGGATGACCAGGTGAAAGAAGAAGTGGGAGTTCTCGCCCTCGGTGTCATAGATGTCGGCTGGCTCGACCCGACTCCTGTCCACGCCATCTGGCTGTCTCTGCACTATGGTGTTTTGCTCTCTTATATTGCTGTTGATGGCAAAATCATTAAAATCGCTGCCGAAGACACCATCATCTTCATCGTCCTCATCGTCGTCGTCATCATCTTCTGGATACAGACTGGGTGTTGTTTCTATGTCCTGGGCCAGCAGCAGGTCTGGATCGGTACTCTGCACTGTGGCCTGCTTGTCTGTTTCGGTCGCTTCACCCTGTTTGGGTTGGGTTTTGGCTACCTCGGGGGCTGAGGCGGTTGTAGCAGGAATTCCTCCTATCACCATCACAGCTGTTTCAAACAAGACCGGTTCCCCTGTAGGCTCAATAACGTTAGGACTGTCAACTTTCTGTGTATGGGCATTTTCACTGTTGACAGATACTGGTGAATTACCTCCAGTATTACTAGAATCACCAATGACAATCACGGCATTACTGTTGTCCTGCTTGCTTGTAACTTTAGGCTGAGTGGGTATTGTGTCATTTGCTTTGGGAGCTGATTCTCTTGGTGTTATCGAGTCGCTCCCATTCGTTATGGCAGGACTCTTAGGATGTCCTTCAGTTGCAGGGATCTGATCATTGGTTGAAGGCACCGTGTTCTGTGTTTTCGTGGTGTCATTGGTCACAGTCTCATTTTGAGATGCATTTCCAACGAGGGTTTCATTGGTTGATACTGTAAGGAGAAGGGAAAAAAGCAAGACATAATTATAATATAATTTTTTAAATCACTGATTGAACAAACAACAATGATACAGGGTTTTCATTCAGCACAGTCATTACATTACATTTGGCTGATGCTTTTATCCAAAAAAAACTTAAAAGGTATAGGCATGTATATCATAAAAGGCCCACCTGGGATTTGAACTGGCAACCTTCCGCACCAAAGTCAGCAGTGTAAACCACTAAGCTATCCAGTGGCATACTTTAACTAGAAAAGCACTCAGAGAGGGCAAACCTCCGCCAAGCAGCACAGTTCAGGTCACACATTTAAAGCCACTATATGAGAAAACAGGAGATAATAATAATAATAACAATAATAATAATAACGAATCCTTTAAAAAAAATTCCTGCATCCAGACTGTGAGCCAAATTACCTCCAAAATGTAATAATCTGTTCCTCGTCTCAGAGCGAACATTTCCTGAAAATTTCATTAAAATCCATTCATAACGTTTTGAGTTATCTTGCTGACTAACCCTGGCAAAAACATAACCTCCTTGGCAGAGGTAATAAACTATAATTTAGTTGATAAGGACTTAATTTGACACAAGTACACAATTTAGAAACATAGCAATATCCAACTGACATGAAAAAAAAAATACACAATTGAGCTACAAAGGTAGATTTAATTCATATCGATGTCTGTATTACAGTGTGAGGAACTGGAATTTAGCAAAATTATGATTGGAGAAATCTGCCCTTCATAATAAAATGTTCTTTTAACAAAATGTTCTCAAAACATTTTGGTAAATGTGATAATCAAGGCTTGCTTGCTTCTGATTTCATTCATTTACTTTTTAAAATAAATTCCTGCCAAAAAAATAACAATAGTACTTCCAGAAATGTTTGTATATTGGACAACTAGCCTATGCATTCTCAATAAACGTGAGACTAAAAGCTACACCATAATCAAGTTTTTCCTATGTTTATATGTTGTGTCACCTGTTTTTTTTTTTGTTTTTTTTTGGCAATTTCAGCCATACTGCTGCAGATTTAGTTTGACGCCTCCTCTTACGACACCCCAAAAACCAAGTGAACTTTCCAGCAACCAAACAAAAGACAAATCAGACACATCTTCCACCCCTCCCTTCAATGAAATGTGATCCTCCTTTATGTTACTGGCGTCAGTTCGCAGTAAATCACTTATGGTTCATCAGACACTAGTTGCTCCATCATCCATGCTGCCTCTAAAAATACAATATAAACCAAAATAATACTTAATACTTTGCCATAGGACATTTCAGTTTGTACACCAAAGGACCAGAAACAGAGATCAACCCAAGCATTGTAACATTCCAACAATTTAGGTTCAATACTTCATATCGTTAGCCTCATCACAAAGTTGCCCATCATATTTTTTTCAGGTCATAGCCAATGAGAAGAAACAAACCAACAGTGTTAGGAGAATGAAGTTAAACAGATATCACAATTTAGCAAAAACATGACTTGGGTAATTTAAAACTTTATTTCTCTATGGAAATGTGCTTCAGTTGAAACCCCCTAAATTTTCTCTGCAAAATACTAACATGCATGATAATGCAAGAGTTAATGATGGCTGTAGAGTACATATGATTCATTTACTAATGAAGTGGAACAACTGGATTGATCACTCAACTACCTTGCAGACTGGCTAAGAGTTAACACACCAAGTGAATTTCAAGACTATAAAAAACATCATCATTAGCAGCTGAGTGCAAATGTACTCACAATACACATTTCCTATATTGTCATATAGTTCATCCTAAGCATGTGATCAACCCTACAGCCCTGTTCTCATCCTAAGAAACCACAATCTCAAAAGTCCTCAGGCAAAAACAGTTAACCCAGCAGCTGTAGGCAAGTGTTCTTTGTATAGGCCTAATAGTACTTTCTTTGTGGTTTAAATATGTTCATGCTCTTACAACATGGCACTAGTCTCATGAGAACTACTGATAAAAGGTGTTAAAAGGCAAGGCAAGTTTATTTGTAAAGCACATTTCATGTACAGGACATTTCAAAGTGCTTTATATGAGACATGAAAGCATCACTAGAGAAAATTAAAATAGAAAAACATAAAAGAGCTTAAACAAAACTTTTAATTAAAATAGACATTAAAATCATCAAAGACAAAAATGTAATTTTAAAGTTAATTAAAATGACATTATTTAAGCATTTAAGAGAATGCTATATTTTTTATCTATTTTATCTATTCATTTATTCGTCTCTATATCCTGTCTGGAGCATTTTGTCTGCCTGTCAGTTTTTTGTTTGTTGTTCTTGTTCTGTTTTGCCACATGTCCTATGTCTCTGCCAACAGTATTGTGTTTGTTGTCCGCTGTTACTTACTTTTACCTGCAACCAAATCTACCTTCGGGTACAAATAAAGTCACCTTACCTTACCTTTTATGCTGCATTAAACAATAATGTTTTCAGACCTGATTTAAATGAGCTGACAGTTTGAGCAGACCACAGGTATTCACAAAGTTTGTTCCGTGGGTGAGGAGCACCAGTGAACAAAAGACAAATTGTTGGCTTCAGTGGAAATATGTCTACGTCACTGTGACTTTAGAATGTAAATATGTGACATTCATTAGGGAAATAATCCTTCTGGCCTACTGACGATGTGCTCTCACTTCTTGGTCGACACTCCTTTATCACATAAATTGGTGGTGTGGACTCATTTTGGCATCTTAGCTAAGAGACAAGACAACGGTGAGAAGATTGTGGTCTGAACAAAAACTGTAAACTATGTACGTACAGTAGGCCTATGTCTTACACTACGGCAAGTACTACTAGCATGATATATCATTTGCAACAGCACCTCAAAGAGAAACTATGTCCACTGCCTAAAAAAAAAAATACCAAAACACCAAACAACTCTGCAGAAGTCATTTGCTTGCACCCGGTGGAATAGTACACTGGATATGGTTGATCATTACCTAGAACGACACACAGCTGTGACCACAATTCTCATCTGCCCAGAGGTGCGATGCAACACATGGGACAGTGAGGTTGATACAATGGATGGTAGTGACATCACTGATGCAGAGGATATAAGCTACTCAGTCCTCATAAAACAGTTACTAAAGTATTGAGTGATGAGGAAAAACCCAACAGTGTCAGTGATATTACCTCTGACCCACATGATAAAACAGAGCATACCACCCAATGCAGAAGACTCAACTAAAGTGGCTGCAAAGAAGGTGGCAATCCTTCAACAGCTTGAAGACACGTAAACTGGAGATGTTCATAAGTATCTTCTGGAGAGTGCTGCCCTTGACCCTAGATTCAAAGCTCACACATTTCTAACAAGCAAATGTCATGCTTTTTAAGAACTTTGAGTATAAAAAATAAGAGCTGTACCACGGAACAAATACATACAGTAAAAAAAAAAAAAAAAGAAAGAAAATAGAAAAGGATAAGAATACAAGGTTTTCTTGGTGGTGACCAGGTGACTGTCCTCTACATTACTCTGGTTATAAATATTGATGTCTTTTTTTTTTCTTTATAGTTTTAATGAGGCTAAATCATGCCTATTAAAGGTTCCAAGCAAATACAGATCTCAAAGTAATCATTTTACACTTCCCCATTTCAGTTCATGCTCACGTCTGCCTGTTCCATCCACTTCTTCTTCATCTGTTCTTCTACATGGCTAAAAGGACACACTGTCCCTTCAGTTTGATTCCTGCATTATTAGACAAATAACAGCTCTATGACAGAGCCTCCATCTACTTTTTCAGCATCTTGGTAACAAATGATGCTGGCTAAATAGCCTAAATAACAGCAAGGAATACAATCCAGACATATGTTTTTCATTAACCGTAGGCGACCCGGAAGGAATTTAATACCTTCCATGTGAAATTTAATGCCATAGCCTACTTCAAAAAATAGGAAAATATATTATAAATAAAACTTTTTAAGGATTTGCAGAGACCCTGTTTGAATGGCTTAATGAGAAGAGAGTGCAACTACAGAAGAATAAGGTATTTTCACAATTCTACAATTTAATTTAGCAGCATATTATTAACACCGACAAAAATTCAACAGACACACATGTAGCTTCTTGTAATAACAATGTTAAAATTCAGTAGTGCTAAGCCAAAAGGAAAGAATTTTGTATTAATATGTGTTTGCCCTAATGTCCTGCATTTTTTCCCTCTGTTGTATGAAGACACAACCCTCTGATGTGGAAGAAGAGGAGAGCACACCGGGAGCTGCCAGTGACAGGCACCCACATGGAGCACAAGATGATGAGATACCCACATGCAGAGATGAACTGAACCAGCCTCCCTCAAAGAGGACAGCCCTAGAAGACCTTTTTGGGGACACTTTCACCCCCCCACCACCACCCCCACCCCCCAGACCCAGGAAGCAGCAGACAGTCAGTGGACCTAGAGATCCTCATGTACAAAAAAGAGCCTCCTCTCCCACTCACCAGCTGTCCACTCAAGTGGTGGAAAGAGAAGTCACACTTTTACTCCATGCTTGCACCACTGGCAAAAGCATATCTTACAGTTCCTGCCACCTAAGTTCCTAGTGAATGTGTTTTTTCAACAACAGGAGATATTGTGAGCTGTCAGCGGTCTGAACTGCTACCTCAAAATGTTGATATGTTAGTATTTTTTGCATCTGTTAGGCTAAATATTGCAGTTCAGACACTTACAGATCTAGACTTGCAGCCCTGAGGACTGTCTTCATTGTTTTCACCATTTTCATTCTTTAGATCACAACACACCCACACAGTCACACTGTCCAGCTTTTGCAGTCAAGTTGTTTTTCTTTAAATTAGTTATCTTCACAAGGTGAATCTCTTTATTCTTTGTTTGGTATTCTGAGTATTTCATATTGTGAGCCCTATATCGTATTTCATAAAGTTTCGTAAGTTAAGCATTTTGTTACACCCTTATCAGTCACCAGTATTTATCACTTTATTTTCTTCCTGTCTTTTCATGAAGACAAAGACAAAATATGTATCAGGGCCCTCCCTTCCATTATATGACCTTGGGTGGAACAACCTAAACGTTTAACCACACAGAGAAGAGTCTCGTAAGTTTTAATTCGAAAGGTGAACTGAGTACAGAGAGTAGGCCTATTGAGTTTAAAAAAAACATATATATATATATATATATATATATATTTTTTAAATAGTGTAATAGTATAGATCCAACATATAAAAATGCGATTCAAGTCAAGATGACAACATTCAGTGTACCCATTCTCTCCATAAACATCAGCTCATTACAACCCTGCAAAAACAACCTCATGTGGTCGAAGACTTTTGCACAGTCACGTAATTGTTAAAATCCTTACATGTAAATCGTATCTGTGTCTTTAAAATCCAAACTGAACTCAGTCTAACTGAATCAATGGCACCATTTGACCAACAAGCGTCAACATTATTGGATCCTGTGGGATTAGAAGGCGGTGCTTGGGAAGAGACAGGAGCAGAGCACTGGGGACTTGAAGAACGGAGTAACAAGTTCCCAAGAGAAGAAAGGAACTATTCATACCCATGAGCCATGGCCAACATAAATAATAAGTGAACAGGAGCCATTTGTGTCAGCAGAGGTTATAGGGTTTACTTAGGCTACGAAGCTGGATGGGTTTAGTCTGAGTCGCACAGCTGACATTCCCCAACAAATTATTAAGAAAGTATTAATAAAAATGCTTAAAAAAAATAAATAAAAAATGACAGCGTAACAATTAACCTATATCTTTGCTTTGCTTTTTGGTCAGTTTTAAGAACCTCACAAGAGTGAGGTCTTCTTCAATCTATCCATCCCAAAGATGAGCCTTTTCAATACAGACTGAACACAAGTGATTCAGGTCTTGAACCCATAGCATACGCTGGGGTTTATGCAACTTTAAGGCAGTACATAAAACTTATGTCATAAAAGGACAAAATGTTAAATATGTGACTTGTGCAATCACATGAAATTAAATGGCACTGCCTGTAACAAAGGACATACACCATATTTCCGTGGTAAAACAATGCTGTAATCCGATATTCGCGAACGAACAATAGTGATAACTGTGGGCACAATCTTTTAAGGAGAGAAAACAGGTCAGGGCACAAAAATAACACTGATCTTTTGACTGATCCGTGGCATTAAACTACACTGAATGTTAAAAGTCCACTTTGACAACCCAGAGCCTGTGAGAAAGACCAATTTTACAACCTACATTATGTTGTCAGTCCCATGACATTAAACTTCAGAGGGAGATGCTTTAGTGAGAGCTGATGATACTGCCCTGACAGGAGGTTAATTAAAAACACAGATATACGACAAGCACACCTGGAACAAGTCAGGTCAAAAGGAAAACGTCCTTTACCGAAAGGTGTACCGGATGCACAAATATATCAATATATCAAATGTCACTATTAACTTGATGTAACTGAAAACTTAAATCAGAAAGGGTCGTTGACTGAAAGCGAATCTAAAGGTCTCCATTACTAACTACGTGTCAGATTTTCATGGCCTGTTTATGGATTTAATGTGCGTAAATAGTTCTTAACAATGACAACATTTAGGTCAAATATAATGAAAAAACATAGTATTGACGCATTAAAAAAAAAACTTACAGCGTCGGGCGTTACTACATTTCTAACGAGTCTCGCGACAGACAAACCAGTGTAAACCGTGCTATTTTCAGCCCCACGTAACTCGTATTCCTGTTAATACTTAGCCAAAGTGGGCTTTGACAGTATACGTGTTCTTGTCGTCAAGGAATACCATAATTTAAGATATTCCAGGCTGTTATGTGACCCAGAACCAGCTTGTCACTGTCTCCCCAATTGACACCGTCGTTGTTAGCATGACGTCCACTAGCCAACTAGCACAAGCAGCTAACTAGCAGCTATTTTAGCAAGAACGGGCATTACCTAACCATTAGCTTGTAAGATATTTCATGGGACATACCTTGTGAAGTGACAGTGATATTTGTCGGAGCTGACAGACAGCTGTGGACCAACAAATGGAGGAAGATAATGAGTGAAAGAGCGCAAACATTTCCCCTGTTTTGCCCCATCGGTCCAAACGTCGCCATGTTGATGCGTGAGTGAGAGGGGCGTGGTTACATCAGGCTTCGCCAACAGTGTGAGTAGTCAGAAGCGGGCGTTGACGACAAATTCATTGGTGGGGGTGAGTCAGTGGGAGGGCCTAAGTGGTGCAGATTTTTAGAGTTTGTGTGTTGTGTCATTCTTCACACGTCTGTTGTCAAAATTTCACTGGTGCATGGCTTTGTCAGTTTCACGGGTGGGTGAAATCCGACCATGACAAGTTGTTAGTGCATTTGCCTCAACAGCAATAAATATGTTTGAGTGAAGATGTTACAAAGCATTACCAGGGAAGCACTATACTACTATACTGTACCTTAGTTTTAGGTGTGGGGAAACACATAACACCAATATACAAACAACATATAAAATGCAGAAAAAAAGTTCATTAAAGGAGAGTGTGTAAATTTCTTTTTTTTTTTTTTTAGATTACAAACATTATTATTATTATTATTATTATTATTATTATTATTATTATTTTAGATTTGATTCCATTTAAAAAGTACAACTAATATTTAAAGCAAGACATAAATTACTTCAGAATAAATTACAGAAATTATTGTCATAGAGAAAAGGGGGCTCTAATCGAAGAGGATTTTTCTTTGTGTTGGTTTGGTGTTGCTGCTTTTGGAACCTTGGTTTTCTGATGGCTCTGCCCAAGGGATCAATAATGTTCTGTGTCATCTAAACAAATGTGAGTATGAGGAAACACAGTGTAATCCAGGATAAGGTCTATATAAGGAAACATAGCTGTTTTGTTTTGTTTTGTTTTGTTTTGTTTTGTTTTGTTTTGTTTTGTTTTGTTTTGTTTTGTTTTGTTTTGTTTTGTGCTGTTCTGTTCTTTACTCAGACAAATTCATTTGAGTCGTGTGTAATGGGAAGTGGGAAGAACATTTAAATCAGTGTTTCTGCTGACTCATTTTCAAACATTGAAAAAAGCAGAGTAAATAAACATACTGAAATTTGGGTGACTAATATAATATAACTAATATAATTGTCTTTTCATTACTACTTCTAAAGGAAAAAAAACTGCCTGCACATTAGAATACAATAACATTTCACATTCCTTATCATGTAAGATTGATGTATAATGTACAAAAATAAGACACCATGGATGGCATAAGACACATATTTGGAAATCTTACCATTTTCAGGATATAGTTGCAGTTTAGGGTTTGTTTTACAGTGAGAGAAATTTTTTGACTCCATCACAAAAAGTATTGCTATCTTATCCAGGATTTTGTGGACTGGTGTAGGCAGAACTACCTCCAAATGAGGAAAGACCAGAGGGTTTGAGGTGAACTAATGGTAAGACAGTACCATTTGCTCTTCCATACTCCAGATGTGTTATTTATATTTTATGTACATATTTATTATATTTCTTACTATCCATATGCTGATACAACACTGCAAATGTCCCTGTGATGGGTACTAATGAAGGAGTACCCAATTATATCTTATCCAGGTGGAATGTTTCTGCATTTTGAGGGAGCAAACCTAACATTTATTGTTATGATTCAAGTCCAAAATGTCTAGTGTGAAAAAACTGCATTTGTAAGCTTGATAACTGAATTATGTGGCGCTGTGGCTTAGTTGGTCAAAGCGCCTGTCTAGTAAACAGGAGATCCTGGGTTCAAATCCCAGCAGCGCCTTTCACTAAACACTGTTTACTCCATGACATGGAGGACAATTAACTGATCATGATTTTGTGGACTGGTGTAGGAAGATAACGCACATACAATGATTCAATGTGTTTTTGTGATACTTCATCTCATTTTTTCAATGTGTGGTGCTGTGGCTTAGTTGGTCAAAGCGCCTGTCTAGTAAACAGGAGATCCTGGGTTCAAATCCCAGCAGTACCTGACATTAAAAAGTGTCAGTATCTCACCTGGGATTTTGTAGACTGGTGTAGGCAGAACTACCTCCAAATCAGTGCAGGAAAGACCAGAGGGTTTAAGCTGAACTAGTGGTAAGACAGTAATTATATTTTATGTATATTTCTTACTATCAATATACTGATACAACACTGCACATGTCCCTGTGATGGGTACTAATGAAGGAGTACCCAATTATATCTTATCCAGGTGGAATGTTTCTGCATTTGGAGGGAGCAAACCTAACATTTTGTCCAATGATTCAAGTCCAAAATGTCTAGTGTGAACAAACTGCATTTGTAAGATTCATAATTGAATCATGTGGTTTAGTTGGTCAAAGTGCTTGTTTAGTAAACAGGAGATCCTGGGTTCAAATCCCAGCAGTACCTTTCACAATGTAATGTTCTCTTTTTGAGGTTCTATGAAAACCTGACAAATGTTCACCTCAGCACAAGGAGGAGGACAGGTCTGTTATTGTTGTTGTTTTTTTCTCCTGGACCTTTCTTTTTTAAGGTATGTTCTGTTTTTTCTCCTGGTTTATTCTTAGTCTCCTGGTCTAAAATTCCTAAAGGTTTAACACCAAGGCTACTAGAGGGAAGACATCACCTTTCTTCTCCATTCTAGACTCACATACACACATACAGTCATCATCCAAAGTCACAAAGTTATTTTTTTTCTCCAGATGTGTTCTTTTTTCTTTGCGTGTTGTGTGTTGTGTTGTGTTGTGTGTGTGTGTGTGTGTGTGTTGTGTCTGCTGTGTGCATTATGTGTGTGTTGTAGGTATGCAGTAACTGTTGAGGGTCTGAAGTTCTGGTGACAGTCTGCAGTACTGGTGAAGAGATTTGGAAAAAGAGACATAGGAAGGAAAGATTCAACAACAGTAGCATATAGACATGGATCCACATCCCAAACAAGACTAGCATACATACATAGATCCACACCCACATCCACATTAACATACACACATAGATCCACTTCCACATTAGCAGACAGACATATATGGAGATCCACAATTGCAAAAAACATTAGCATACAGACCAGGATTCACAGCCACAACCACATTAGCATACAGACATATATTAGATTAGATTAGATTAGATCCACATCCACATTTGCATACAGTAAAACCTCTTAATTTTAACCTGAGCTTTTATTAACATCTACATGAATTGTGAATTAAACATATGAAAATACATGATTTAAACTGAACAAACCCAAAATACATAGGATAATATTAGAATAAATGGTAATATATCATTTAAGAAAAGTTAAATATGGAGAAAAAAATATTTTGGAACTGCCAAAAAAGTATCCCTGAGTCTTTAGGGATTAACAACATTGTACAAATACATGTTTGTATTTATTTTTTGCCTTATTTCTGCTCTAATTAACAAGGCAACAACATGAGTAATGAGTAATGGTGGTTGGTGACATAATTTTTTTGGTGGTGCACAGCTTTTAAGCACATATCACCACTAGGGGACGCCAAAGCACATGCACCACTGTATAAAATTATCATTTAAATTAAAATACAAATCCACAGTATGTATTTTCAGTCACGTATTTTGTACATGTAAATATCAGTGTCTAAACTTCAAACATGTCCATTTTCTACGCCTCCGCTCTTTTCATATAGAGTAGATCTAGAACTCTCAGGCCAGTGGACACAAAGCCAACAGAAGCCTCCAGGGGCATTCCTTCCACTTGGACACAGTGGAAGGAAAAATTTCAGTCCCATGGTGGTGAACACAGAGCCTTGGATACAGGTTTATATCCCAAACACGAAACACATTACTTGACTGTTCAGTGAACGACCAAAAACACTTTTAAACTCTACTTGAACGCAGCTCACACTCACACCCTGTATCACATAGAGCTCATTTAATTTAAAAAAAAAAAAAATGTTTAAGTCCAATTATTTTGGGTATTTTTCGATCATCTTCTTCTTCATGTGAGACAGGTGGGCAAACTTGATGCTCCTGTGGTTCGTTTTTTCCCCCAGGTCTGCCTTTTTTTCTTTTTTTTTTACCGGATCTGTTGTTTATTGTTTATTATTATTTATTTATTGTTGTTTTTTATTGTCTATTCTTGTTTTTCCTACTTCCCCCCCTAGATCTCTTCTTTTGTCTGTTTGTATAGTGTTGTGTCATCGTTCTTTCTTTCTTATGTTATTATGTTTATGTTTTGTGTGTGTGTGTGTGTGTGAGAGAGAGAGTGAGTGTGTGTGTGAGGGAGAGAGAGAGAAAGACCTCATCATAAATTTTGTACTATTCCTTATTTAACATTTTTAATGAGGCGTTTA
>JAPSES010023345.1:0-13249 GCA_029822895.1 Maxillicosta whitleyi
ACACACACACACACACACACACATATATATATATAAACACCTGAATATATTGGAAGTATTTTGTGCACGGCTGTAAACACCTCAGACTGATGGAGTCCATGATAATAATAACTACTACTATAGTCTTATCCGATCGCCTTCTCACCTCTGGGTATTTCAACTTCAGGCTCTTGTGCATTTCCCGGAAGCGGCTGTAACGTCTGAACACCGTCCACGACTCGTCCATCACAGTGATCTATAGGAGAGACCAATGAGATGGAGACAGATTTAAAAAAGGAAAATGAGAAAAAAAACTAAACAAAACACCAAACCAGACGTCAACACCGTCACAGACTCACCTTCACCTCGAACTCAAAGTGCTCGTCCTTCCCTTGTCCACGGAGGACGTACCGCGGAATGCAAACTTTAACAGGATCCTGGACGCCGGTGGAGCTCGACACAAGAGGACGAGACACCAAGTGCTGCAAGACGAGTAATCAGGGGAAAAAAAAGGAGAAGAAGAAGAAGGCATTGGCTCAGAAAAAAAGATGACAATTAAGGTCATGACTTACTTGAGAAGAACTGAAATGAAAACCACTATCAAGACTCATATAAAACTAATCTTTATTTATGTGTTCACCGAATCCCATCATTAAATTAATATCTTTTACATTCCTCACTGTTATAGTATATTATTACAAATATTCCCATTTTCTTTTCCATTAAATGTTTAACCCGTGTTAATATCATCCCTTTAGTGACATAATTATATCAGGATCAGATATTCCATTGGCTTCACTCAACTCTTTTTACATTATAATACTAACAATTACACAAAGAGGAGAAATTATATGTAAACATGGCTTTGTTTCATCGATTCAGTCACATAATTACATTAAAACATGTTTAAAACTGATTTAAAAGTACATATACACGTCTTCATTTTTGCACTCATTTAATAGCAAAACCTGACACAGTAACCCCCATTAAAAAAAAAAAAAAAAAAAAAACATCTATGGAGCTAAATTTCTGCCAAAAACAAATGCTCCTAATTTTTTAAGAAACACAGTCTGTTTTATAGTTGAACAAATGCAAAACATATTACTGACGCAACACTTCAGAGACATTTATGGAATTCATAAGTAGTTTATAAGATGATCATTAATGAACAAAATGTCAGGATGTTTTATATATTTTAGAAACATGTGCATTTCAGACCAAAGCTGTTTTTCTTTGTGCAGAACATTTGCGAAACATATTTTTTTTGGTTTGGTTTTGCAGGAAATTCGCTCCATAAGTGTCAGGACATTTTTCAGCGCAGGTGAGAATGAAGACACGGTATATGTACGACTTTATGTTTGCAGCTCAGACACACAGGTGATTGATGACAGTCACTGCGTCTGAGGTGCATCCGAAACATAACTTCCAGGAATCCCATTGGTGTCCGTTCTCGGCCGGTGGCTCTGCTCCGGTGGAAAACCGCCGCCGCTGCTCCATGTTTTCATTGGTTTGTGGTGCGCGAGCTGTGAACGTAACGTCAACCACCAGGCAGCCGTCGACCGGCTTCACTAACAAACACTTGACGTCTGAGCGTCTGCGGAGTTGGAGTCCCTGAAACTGGGGGAGTGCTGGGATCATGGTGGAGCCCCGCGGCACTGGATGGAACACCCCGTCCTCCTGGAGAAGAGCTATGTGAGTGTCCGTTAGCAGGAAGTGGAAGATGCCATCCTGACGCACACGAGTCGAGTTCTGGAGCTTCACACTGGTGTAGAGCAGAGGAACAATATCAGCCAATGAAGGTTTACCCGGACCTTCCATGTTCCCGTGGACGATGTACAGCAGGTCTGCGAGGACCCGATTAAATCTGGAGGTAACGCGGACACCACTGTCCAGCACGAGGTCAGCGACACTCAAGCCCCAATCCAACGAGAGGGTCATAAGGTCACCAGAGAGTAAAGGGTGACAACTGGAGAAATTTCCAGGAGAACACACCTTCAGTAGAACCTTGCAGAACTCCTGGGTTAGTTCGGCACTGTGGGTGAACACCGCTAAGACCAAGTCTTCAGCCTGGCCCAACAGCCGGACATGCTGCCCTGCCAAACCAATCTGGACTGTCTTGACCTCCATGAGACCAAATTGGTGACAGATAGCTAAAGTGTCCTGTCTTTCACTTGACACCACTGCTATAAATTTTTCTGACAAAACCAAGCATTCAGGTTTGGGGCTCGGCTGTTTTCTGTGCGCCGTTTTCAGCCAGAAGATGCCAAGAAGCTTGCCAAGTTGCATTTGAGGAGCCAGAGATTCGATCCGTTCTAGCATCTCGTGAGTCGAAAGTGACTGTAACTGAGACAAAGCTGTCGGCAGACGCACCAACCTCTGCTGAAACACTTGAGGGCTTTTGCTTTTGACAGAGGACACCGAGCCCTCAGGCCATCCTGAAATGCCAGGGATCTCAGATTTCCAACAAGTCTGAAGCGGAACAAGAGCGCATTTCCTTTGAATATTCGCCAAACTCACTTTGTTTTCTGGAAGGATGCAAGTCTCCGGCTTTGGCATTAGCTGCAATTGAGAAATCAGAGGAAGTTCTTTTGACATCATGGTTACGTACTGAGAAAGGACAACCTTCATTTCACCTACTTGGACATTACGAATAATGTCCCGTGTACCCTGTAACCTTCTACCGGCATCTCTGTAAGCGTCGGACAGCTTCCCAGCAACGTAGCCCAAAATGTAGCTTCGGTTGGACTCAACTTTTCCAGTTTTCACGTCTGTCCCTTGTTGTTCTGGACTATTTTTAGAGATGTTTAAGTTTGGGGTTTCATTTGAAGGTCCAGGCTCCACAATTCCATTAGGGTTGCTTTTTTGCTGTTGGACACTGTCCTTCAAAGCTTCCTCATAAACGTTCATCTTCGTATTCTTATGATCAGGAGCAGAAATGCTTCTTCTTTCATCAGTTAGATTC
This sequence comes from Maxillicosta whitleyi, assembly GCA_029822895.1. Taxonomy (NCBI): domain Eukaryota; kingdom Metazoa; phylum Chordata; class Actinopteri; order Perciformes; family Neosebastidae; genus Maxillicosta; species Maxillicosta whitleyi. The sequence goes on from JAPSES010023345.1 coordinate 2,942, forward strand.
CTATTGTCATCAAAACTGTTCAACAAGCCAGTCTCTTCATTTCTGGTCTCACAATGATCCACTTCAGCAGAGTTTTGGCCACAGTGGTTCACATTCACTTCTCTTTCCCATTTATTTTCAACACTGTCTTTGTGAGGCGTGTCATCTTCTTTAATTTTGGATTCATCAGTACTCTTTATAAGTCCAGTTTGGGATTCTGTTGACATGATTTCTTGGACGTTAGGAGGGGATTTTGCCTCAACATCCAGGGTTTCCAGGAAGTTCAGCCAGGAGTCACAGGCTCTCTGTGTGCAACAAGGGGGGGAGTCCATGACTAAAACGTCAAGAAGATGTGAAGGCTCTTTTAATCATCGTGAAGTCCTTAATCCACCCCAAGGTCAATTACATTTCCTCCGTCACCAGGTGCACAGGTGATTTCAATTAAGTGTTAGAAATCGCACATGCAAATTAAGAAGACAGTTGAACAAAACAACATTCATCATCCACTCAAAATAAATATGTGATTGTGAATCTCCCATTTTTTGGCTGTAAAAAAAAACATCTGCAAATACTTAAGTTAAGAATGAGCTGCTTTTTCTTGATTTTTCTCATAAAACATGGAGAAGAATCCACATAGAGCGCTGCAGTGAATCTTGAAGCTTTTTTGTGTCTCCAGAAATTATGACTAAGTGAAACTCTTTAGTTGCAGGTGTCAACGCAGTAACTATTCCAGTGTGTAGAAGACATGAAGTGGGTAACTTTAAATCACATCTAAATATCAATGTGTCTGTTTACATCCAGTCCAGGGGTGTCAAACTGGATTCTAGTTCAGGGGCCAAATTAAACCAAATTTGAGTTGAAGTGGAATAACACAATAATGTATAAATAATGTCAAACATTTCTCTTATGTTTTAGAGCGAAAAAAGTTATGTGATGAAAATGTTTAAATCTACCACCTATCCTTTAAAACAATGTAAATAACATGAGAAAATTGAAATTTCTGAAGAAAACTAAGTGCATTTTTAACAACATTATGTCTGTTTATCATTTGCACATGTAAACAGAGGTCACAGTAGATCCAAAAACTGAGGGAAAACCACGCTGCCTTCAGGTTTTCATCATCACTGCAGCTCTCTATAACATTCAGTGTTGCAAAAAACACACATCTCATCTTAGTAACTGAAATCATGAACAAAATGTGTCTTTTTTTTGACAACTCTGAATGTTAAAAAAGGGAAACTCCTTCATCACTGCTGTTATAATTGTATTTAATCACTGAAGTTAATCCAGGAATCACATTCACATGCAATTTCATGATGTAATTCACTTTCATTTTGCATCTGAAAAATATGAGTATTCCAGCAACAACAGACACGATCGCAACAAAACTGTTGAATCATTAAAAAGGTTTAAAGATTTTTTTCTAAAATGAATAAAATCCCAGTCTTACCTCATATTTAAGCCTCCGTGGGTTTAGGTTTTGCAGCTTTTCATCATCCTGAAACAAAAAAGTTGAGTTAAAACATCATCTGTTTAACACATTTATCCAAAATATATTGAAAAATTAAAGGGCAAAGAGACAAGTGGGAAAAGAATCAGGTTGAATTATACAAACCGGATGCAGTGAAATTAAAAGTAGTACAAAACAAACCGATCTGGACTGTGATTGAGCGTATTCATAACCGGGGAGTCATGCACATCATCGAAGTGGGGACAGTTTGATTCTGATCCTGTTCTTACCTCTTGTGTTAATCTAACAGAGCTACAGTCGCTAACCTCCTCGTCCTCCTGCAGGTCAAAGAGCTAAATATCAGAGAAGTCACACAACCTGCTGCTTTTATTCATTTAGTATTCTTTAAAAAGAGTTAAAAAAAAGAGAAAGTGCATCAGAGAGGGTGTTAGAATTATACAGTTGAAGAACATATTAAAAAAAATATTATAAAATTACAATAATATGTTATAGATATGATCGTTAACTATGTTTTGACATTAAAATGTGATATGTTATAGTTATGAAGTCTGTTTTTACTGATTAGTTTGAGTTGTGTGATGTATTAATGTTAGAAGGAAAAAAGGTTAAAGGGGTGGAATGGAAAATACAGATAAAGGGACACAGATGGATTAGTTCAGTTTTTAGGAGGGTGGAAGGTTTTTTGTTTTATTATACATAAGAATAAGGGGTCTGTGGGGTTAGGACAGGGGGTGACAGCTGGAAGGTGTTATTGGTTGGGGCTAGATGGAGACAACACTGTCTGGACGACTATAAAGGTTGAGGAAAAAGGTTTGAGGACAGGGAGGCAGTGAGATGGGTTTTTGGATATTTTATGTCTGAGCCTGGAACACTGATTCTCTGTTACCATGGGAGAACACAGATCTGTGTAAGTTTGATTAATATTCATTAAATAATGGATTCCTTGTTATTCTTAAATCCTGTTTCAGGTCTGTTTTATGATCAAGGTAATAACTGATGTAACGAACATGGGGTATAAAGAAGTGGAGTCAGATTTGTGAGAAGAATCTTCAAGAAGAAAAGCTGGTACTGAAATCTGATACTCATACAAATAATTATGATGATTATTTCTTTTGGCTTCTTCCCTTTCGGGGTCGCCACAGCGAATCATCTTCGCATGTTAATTTGGCAGAGGTTTTTACGTCAGATGGATGCCCTTCCTGACACAACCAGGCTTGAAACCTCATACAAATAATTTTAATTACTGATATTATCGTCTATAACTTTATCCTTCCTCAGTATCAGTCTAAGAACATTTGAATTATGCACATGCACTCTACGAAGAGCTGAAATATGTAAGTGGGGCTGTCAAAATTAACACATTAATGTCGATTAATCCATCATCATGATTAATCTGATTAAAACTGTTAACATAATTAACCCATCTGCAGAATGACTCTGAACGTCTGCCAACATATTTGGGGCAGTTAGTGTAAACAGACAGTTGATCCGGTAGTGACAGGCAACAGAACCAACCCACAAAGATGGAAGACACTAAACAGCACGTTGGTCCTCTGCATAGAAATATGAGGATAAAAAAAGCCAAGACGGAACTGTTGTTTCTAGTCATTTTGTTGAAACTGGTGAAGGTGTTTAATAAACATGTGAAGTGCAGATATATTCCCTTTTGTGTTGAGCCTGTTTGCTCATGCAAAATGAAATGTGATTAATATAGATTAAAAAATCAATGATATTTAATTGTGATAAATCAAAATGAATCCACAGCAACCCTGTGATTAATCTGATTACACATTTTAATCATATGACAGCACTGATTTAAAATTAGTCTATGGGTTAAGGTTACTTTTTATGTGTGTGTACATAGAATTAAAAATGTGAGCACGTTAGTTTATAGTTGTGCTTAAATAAAAAGTCTGTAAACTCCTGTTTAAGTCATTGTGCATAGATTATGTACATGTGTGTATATTTTGTATTTGAGAATAACTCATGATGTTACAACTTTGGTAAATTATTAATTAATCATTATGAATCTGACAACAGTGACATTATTGTCAAAACTATGTCACACGGTCACAGACATTATGTATTAATGGAAGAAAATAATGTTTCTACAAACTCCATGTGTGTTAAAGCTGGTGGGTATCAGGGATCCAGAGCAAAATAAGGTATGTTATTTATGCAAAACTGTTTTAATATCATTTTTTCTTCTCCTGTACTTTATTGTAGGTTCCCTCATCATTTCATCCATCAGCTCATACTCTGTTACTTCTGAATATCTCATGAGTCCAACCCAAAGTTGAGTTTCAATTAAAGCAAAACACCAAAAACCAGATGCACAAACAATGATGGAATAATGGAGGTTTTAATGAAAATGGATATTGTAAAGGTTGATTTTGTGCACGTTCATTAATGCAGTTTGTGAACAGACTGACCTTGAGTGATTCATAGGAAACAGACAGATCCATACTGCTGCTCCTGCTGCTGCCGTTGAGGAGGTTGAGCTTCTGCAGGCGTCGCTGCACTTCCTCTTCGATGTACGCATTTATTCTGTTAATACAAAAACCAGAGATGTTTCGATGTTAAAACACCTTTCATTTTATCCAGTCTCTCAGTAGTAAGTAGTAAAGTTTCCTGTTTTAATCTTAAATTTTAGTAACAGAATGATTTCAGTTGAGGTTTTAACTTGACTTTTTCCAGGTTTTATGAGGAAAGTCTGCATTTAAAGAACATTATTTATTAAAGATCATATACTGAACAAAGAGATTTTATTATTTTTCATCATGAATCATTGACGTTGGTGAATCGAAAGGATTTCACACATATTCTCACATGGAATTTGAAGGAATGGAATTTTATGTTAAAGTTGCATAAAAAGTATATAATTATTATGGATAATGTTGCCATTTCAGCCGACTTAGGTAGCATCATGTGTATTTTTATTAAAACACATAAACTAAAACTGGCACCCAAATACAGAATACAGTCATTATCACGACTGTTTTTATTTCTTCAACCTAATTCCCCTTAAACCTGTACATTTATGCTGCGTTCCAGGACAGGTGTTTGAGCCGTAAGTCACGAGTTCAAGCCATAACTTAAGACTTTGTAGCATTTCAGGGTCACGCCAAACTCCCTGAGGGTATGGAATTGTGGTAGCTGTGTAAACAAACCAGCATGGCGGACTTTATAGGGCTTATGCTCATTTAGAGTCATTTCTATCCCAGAGGGGTTTGCTCTGTTTATTTGAGGGAAACAAAACAGGAGGAAAAATGGTGCATAAGGCAAGAGAAGCTGTTACATCTTTTATGTTATATTATTTGTGTATTTGGATACGTATTTATTCTTGTCTCCAATGGACTGAAAACTGGCTAACAGTAGAGCAGCTGCTGGCTATGTTCAACATTTGTGGATAAATAACATTAGAGCAATACGTTATTTTAATAAAAAACTTGCATAAATACTGCATCAATGGGAGCCACCATTGGCTGGGAAATGTGACGCCAGAGCATGGAACTGGGAGTACGTCAATCTAATATGAGTTCAGGGGTGGGAAGTCACAGGTTTGACTGCCGTTCCAGTGCATTTTCACTGGCAGAAGGTTGGAAAAGCACAGGGTATGTGTTGCCTGGAACACAGCATTAAGCTCATCTACCCCAGAGCATCTGTGTTCTGAGTTGTGTAGCTATTTTTAGATGTAGACAGAATTCCACCCAAGTAAGATAGATCAATAATAGGAGTTCCACTTCCATATTCCACATTTGATCTGTCCCAGAGCGCCGTTTTCTTCCACTGATGGTTTGCAAATATCCAGCAAAAAGTCAAAATGTCACTACAGTTTGTAAAAAATAAACAGATATGTTCTGGGGGACTGGTTCTATGGACATAACAATACAGTGACCGGATAGCTTAGTGGTTTACACGGCTGCCTTTGGTGCGGAAGGTTGGTAGTTTGAACCCCAGATGGACCCTTAGGCAAGGCCTTTTACACTATACATGCCTGTACCTTGTAAGTCGCTTTGGATAAAAGCGTCAGCCAAATGTAATGTAACATAAGGGGATAAAAACCTGCAGCATTTTACAGACTGATTCTATTAAATGCCGACATCTATTTCCTGTGGGTGTTGTGTTGACTTGACCATTAACTGCAGAATAAGTGTTTGTTTTCAGCTTAGACTCCTCCAGAGTTGTGGTTTTGGTTTTTACCTGTCATCGGACAGCGGCAGCAGCGTGTTCAGACTCTGCATGTGGCTGACAGGAGAGCTGCAGTGACCCGGTTTCTCATCACTGTTGACAGAGTGAGTCCAGTTGTCTTCGCCTTCGCTGATCCTCTGACGCAGCTTCTGGATCTCCCGCGCCACTCTGGACAAAACAAAAGGATGAGTGAATGACAGATTCACGCGTCACAGATATGAACGGTGAAGTCAACGACGAACTGAGAAAAGGCACCAATAATAGGTTTGAGCACATTTTTCCAGTCTGTGATAATTTGACGTTACATCATCATGTTCTAAGGAAACAGAACAACTTTATTTTCCACTGATAACCCCAGAAATCAGATCATGATCAGAGTATTAGTGTGAATGTGAACAGAAAAGACCATGAAACACAGTGAATGAACTGTTGTCATTGAGCCCAACAGTTAAACAACCATAGGGCGGACGTTGTCAGTCTAACTAATCCAATCCCTCAAACCTACCTCTGCTGCTCCACCTCGGTCCCGGTTCTCTGGTTCTTGGAGGCGGAGCTCTTGTCCTTCTGCTCCTCTCCATCAGGCTCCATGGAGGCGCTGCGTCTCAGGGCTGAGTGCCTCCTCTCCAGCCGGGCCACCGCCTGCTCCATGGCCTCCCTCTGCTGCTTGTCCTTGGACTCCAGGATCTCCTTCTCCTTCCTCCGCACCTTCTCCTCCTGTCGGGCCACGTTGGCAGTGAACTCGTAGGTCTCCTGCAGCTGCTGGAGCTGCTGAGTGCTGAGCCAGTGGAGGTTCAGCTTCTCCTCCTTGTCCTCCAGCTCCTTCTCCACCTGTTGACACATGGACCCTGTTCAACCCACAAACATCACAGGGACCTGGTCCTGGTTTCACCTTCAGATTCACCTGCGTTTACCTGTTACTTTTGTGTCGTGGTACTATTTTGTGATATAATTTTGTGGCATTTTATTGTATTTTTTCTTAGTATTTTGAGGTATGTATAGTATTATTCTGTGGTAGTTTGTGGTATTCTGTAGCATTTCTTTAGTACCATTTAGCAGTATTTTGCACTATTCCTTGGTACCCTCCTCCTCCTGCCTGTGCTGTGTACACATCCTGACCTGGTACAGGGTGTTGTCCAGTCCTGGTGGACCGTCACAGTTCCCATTGCTCCTCTCCAGGACCTCCACCGCCCTCTGCTTCTCCTCGGCCAGCGCTGGGAGCAGTGTGTCGGACAGACTGTTGAGTTGACGCTCCTTCACCTGCAGCCGATGTTCGGCCTGTCGGAGTAACTGCTCCTCCTGACAGACCACCGTGGCGTCCTGTGCTCCTTTCTCCTGCACCTCCTTTAGCTGCTGCTGCCGTTCTTTGAGGCTATGTGTGAGAAGCAGCAGTGTCGCCTGCTCAGAGGCCACCTCCTTCTCCAGACGCTCCCTCTGTTGGTGGAGTCCCTCCTCCATCTGGTCTAGCTCCTTCACCTGAGCCTCCTTGAAGTTGGTGTAGCGGGCCTGGGCGGATCTGGCCTCCTCACCTGCTCCCTCACCATCTGGCCTCTCTCCAACTTCTTTGGCACGCAGGAGGTCTTCCCTGATCTCGGCCAGTGCCCGACGTTCCTCCTCCATCCGACGGCCATCCTCCCGGGTCAGCAGGGTGGTGGCGGTCTCGTGTTTCTCCCACAGTTGCTCCTCCAGCCTCCCCACCAGGCTCAGCTGCTCCCGCTCCTGTTCCTCAAGCCGCCGTCGCTCCGTCTCCAGCCGAACCTTCTGCTCCTCCCGCTCCCTCTTCAGCCTCTCCAGCTCCCTGAAAATCTCTGTCTTCTCTGCGGCCTCTTGCTTCCGCCGCTGCTCCTCCCCCTCCCCCTCCGCTCCTCCTTCCTGCTGCTGTCTCCATCCCTGCCGCTCCTGCAGGTCCAGCCCCTGGATCTCACAGCGCCGCTCCTCCTCGAAGCGCTCCTTCTCGGCCAGGAAGTCCCGCAGGCGGCTCTCGATGTCCTGGCTGCGGTGGCGGAGGCTCTCCTCCTGCCTTAAGATGCGCTGCTGCACCTCCTCAGACTCTTTGCGCTGACTCTCCACCTCCTGCTGGAGGCGCTCCAGCTCTGCCTTCTCACTCTGCTGCTTCGCCTCCATCTCTTTAATGAGCCTCCTACAATGACAACATGGAGGGCCCACCCCGTGTTATTGTACATCCAATGAACAAACGGACTCATCGGACAATCATCTCCACTGAGGTTCCACAGATGTTTAAAACTCTCTTATCTGACATCACATAATAATTGGGTATAAAATCAGAAAAAAAACCACAATAAAAAGCAGCTGTTTTTAATCACATCCGGAGCATCACCAAAGACTCCCCACCAACAAGTATTAATTGGCTCAAGTTTTTACATTTCTTTCTAAATGACTCCTTGTACCTTTTCATCTCCAGTTTCTCCAGCTCCTCTCGCTGCTGTCTTTCGAATTCCAACCTGAAAACACAAAAACTCCATCAGCTTCTTTTATTCTGATCAGAAGTAGGCACACACCACACAGGAATCAACACCACGACCAGTAAACTAACAGCAACGACAACTGACAAAGAAACTGACACTAGATGGCAGGCAATGGGAGGGAAATAAAAAGGAAAAAGCAACACATTCTGTTTTTCTAAGGTGAAAACGGAGACAAAAAGCTGCAGGGTGAGATGCAAACAAAAGAAATAACTCAGTCAATCAAAAGCAGACAATAAATGTTGAGTCTTAAACCGGACAAGTCAACACGTCTTTCTGGTGTGAGAAACGGGACATTGAGACAGGAAGTGGTCGGCTGGTTCTACCTGAGGAAGACGGGGCCCTTCTCAGTGAAGAGACTGTCGACAGGACAGGGGGGGGACACAGTTAATACCAGATCAAATTCACTGCTATCGACACGTTTACACTGCATCGCTTTACACAGGTTATCGATTTCACTGAGGAAACACAACCTGATGATGTCAGAGATCCTTTCTCAAGTGGACATGTCGGTTTATTCATGGTGAGGATGAGTCCAGATTTGTGGTTTTATGTAAAATGTTTAAAAAAAAAAAAAACCCTGGTTGTGTTTTGTGATTTTACTTTGACTTCTGCAGACACACTCAGGTCTATTAGTATTTGGAGACATAGTATAATTATATCTCTGTACATCACCACAGGTAAAGAAATGGGATGTCCTTCACCCGATCTCAACCCAAGATCAGAGCAGTGTTTCAGTTCGTCAATATGCAAATAAAGACACAAAGACCCACAAACACCAGCGCATAAAGGCATCTGTAGTAGAGACCTGGAAAAACTAGCGTTTGGTGACATCCATGAGGTTAGACTTCAGACAAAGGATTAAAAACACTTCTTATATTTACAATGAGCTAAATTTGTCCAATTACTTGCGCGCCTTTGAAAATGGATGGACTATGGTTAAAATAGCTGTAATTCTGAAATGCTTAATACAATATTTCTTGTTTAACCCCTTGGATTAAAGCTGAAAGTCCACACTTCAGTCATATCTGCATTGATAGTGTCACTGTCCAAACACTTATGGGCCCGATTATGTTTAATTTCCTTTTACCTGTCATGTTGTCACAGTCTGGACTTTGCTTTATTTCACTAAAATGTCTCACGCAGCATCTACAGCCACTCTAGTTTCTTCTTTTACTTTGTTTTTCTGTTATGTAGTTCATGTTTTGTATATTTGTCATAATTAAGTGATAATGTATTAGTAGTCTGTGGACTGAAGTGTGGGTAGGACCACATAAACATGGACTTCTGCCTCCTGCCTTTCAGACATGACTGTTGTTACTATGTTTGTTTTGTTGTTGCTTCGTGTTTGAAATAAACAGTAACCTCTTAAAAAACTTTGGGACTATTTTCAGCGGCGGATTGATCCACATGTTTTCACTGGTGATCTTTTGTGTATAAGTGATGTGTATGTGGAGCTAAAACATGGTAAATACGCCGATTAGTTTTAATCATATGACGCTCTGATCGAGCGGTGAGGAAAAGTCAGAGTCCTGATGGTTCGATGCAGAGCTGATCACATGCACATCTGGTAAATAAAGCATTTCCAACTCACCCTGGGTTGTAGAGCATGATGGTGGAGAGGTTTTCACATGATTTGGACAGATCAGACATGGAGAGGCTGAAGGTGGAGAGGAGCCCGCTCTGGAAGGGGGGTCAAAGGTCAAAGGTCAGATATCAGAATGCAGGGTCAGTTTAATCATGATTGTAGTTGTATTTATACTTTTCAGTCAAGTCGATTTCCAAACCAAACATATTAAACAAGATTTAACAAAAAATAGAACATTTCAAAAACACAATTATTGTAATGTGACTTATGCCTCTTCATCCTGATTCAGTTTTAAAGGATAGATTTTAAAACAAAAAACAAACAAACAAAAAACTCAGCTGTTTCTTTTTTTTTTTTAAACTCTAATGACCAAAATATGTATTCATCATAGTACCAGTTCTACTCTACTCAGTATTCCTGTGGTTCTTTTCCACTTACATGGTACCAGCTCGTCTCAGTTACTCTGACACGGTGCGTTACTTCCTGTCGTCTGCTCAGAGTTGCCGAAAACTCGCTCGTTGCGTATTTTCTTGTCTGTATTTTTCCGTCTTCCACCACAGACTGAATCTCCGTTCCGTCTATGGTGTAGTTTGGTTCTG